>VSMD01103710.1:0-39311 GCA_008750895.1 Mirza zaza | reverse complement strand
CCTCTTCAGGACTTGTCTACAAGCCTGGGGACGTGGACTGGACGTCCCACCACAGCTCCTGAGTGTCCTCAGGTGGGTCGTGAGCAGCACAGGCGCCCGAACGCGGCTGCTTCTTGCATCCCTGTCACTCCCACCTTGCAGCTGCAAACTCGGCTGAGTGTCACCCTGCGCAGCCCCGGACTGTGTGTCTGAGCTGAACTTCGGAACTCCTGGGGTTTGTTTTGGGGTCCCCGGGGTTTGTTTTCACCTGGGCTGGTAAGACATGCAGACATCAGCATGCCCGTGTTGAAGGAGGAAGTCCTCACAGTCCTGGAAGCAGGAGGCAGCCACCCGGACAGGGCCACACACCAGGCCCCTGCAGGGGATAGAGAGGGGAGCATGTGAGCAGGAGCCTTTACTGTGGTTTCCCAGGAAGGAACGTGCTTGAGTGATGTTGGTGGGCTCCGGGGCACAGGCTGTCCCTGGTGCTGGTACCTGGCCCTGGGGTGATTAGGGCGGATGGACAGTGGCCCAGAGAGAGGTGAAGGAGGTGGCTGGGGGCCTGGGTTCGCTTGCATATGAAAGGTGCGCTCTGGGTGAGTCGGTTGCTGTCTAAGGATCGGCCAGCCCTGGGAGAAGCAGCCTCTGCAGGGGGAGCAAGGCCCCAGAGTCACACCTCAGAGGGGCACGGCTGACACGAGCCCACACAAACCCCGAGTTCTGTGGCCCTGGGGGCCTCAGTCCCGGGTCTGTCTGCTCTGGGCTACAGCTATGTTAGGAGCTGCGCCTTTCATATCTGCGACATGACAAGATGCAGGAACGCTGGACGGAACGTTTCCTGGGGCCTTTGAAGGTGCCAGATCCTGTTAATCACGAGGCCTCACTGGAGGCCTCCGCCGCGCCCGCACGCAAGGCAGCAGCGTGTCACCAAAGACGATCCAAACTCCGCGCAGAGCGCAACTCGACCGCCCGGCAACGTGAGGAGCGACTGTTGACGGGGTGCGACCGGGTGTTGGGTCCACACACAGATACGCAGGGGCAGGTGCGGGGATGCCGGCGAGACTCTCTCGGCTTCTGTACCTGCCTTTGTTTTAGCAAATCAGAGCACTGTAGCAGAAGAATATTGTATATATACAAAACATACATAGTTATTAAAAAGCAGGGAAGCCTTGAACACAGTGCATTATTGCTATAAAATTTCTGCAGGAAAATACCCAAAACCACTTCGGCATTCCAGCCAGGGTGCCTGGCCGCTTCACACGCCGGGATTCCTCTTCATTATTTTCTTCCCATGGGTGCTGTGGGGTCGGTGATGAGATACTAAGTATTCTATGTTCCCATTTTCTTATAAATCAAGGACATATGTACCCAGCTATCTCAGCTTCGTCCCATGCAGAGAAGAGCAGTGCTTCTATGGGACTTTGCTTAATTCTAGCCAAGAGCAAAGGAATGTGACATGTTGGTTAGCTTGTGTGGTGTCGTGGCAGGCTGGTGGGTGACATCCCACAGACTTTGGGGCATACTGAAAATAGGCTGTGACCTCCCATGGACCCACCCCGACAACAGTCAGGACGTGCGCTTTGGAGCCACGGCACCACAGCTAGAAACCCAGAGCAGTTGAACCCAAGAGTCCCTGACCCATAAAAAATAGCCCCTGCCAGCTACTCCAGAAATAGGATAATAGCAATATCCTTACGTGCCCCACACACCGTGACAAGCATTTCCCATGCATTGCTGCAGTTAATTCCCACACCAGTCTTATAAAGCAGCTCCTAGAAGGACAGCAAAGCCAAGGTCCCTGCCAGGTGGGAAGGCAGGGTGAGACCTTGGGGTCCTCTTGACCCGACAGCCTGTGCTGACCCCACACTGTGCGGGGCTGGCCGGGGGGAGCTCTGCAGAGAACTGCGTCCGTCTGCTCAGGCTGCCATGATCAAACCCCACAGGTTGGGTGGCTGAAATGGGCATTTACTTTCTCATGGGCCTGGAGGCTGAAGTCTAAAGTCAAGGTGCCACCAGGAGTGGTTTCTACGAGGCCCCTCCTGGCACCTGGCTTGCAGGCAGCCACCTCCTGCTCGGCCACCACGAGGCCTGTCCTCCGTCACAGACAGCGGGGCAGCTCCAGGGCCTCTTCTTGTAAGGACACAACTGTAGTCCTGCTGGATTAAGGCCCCACCCTTGGGACCTCATTTAACCTAACTCCATCCCTAAAGTCCCTGTCTCCAAATACAGTCACATTGGGGGTGAGGGCTCCAGAATATGAATTCGAGGGGACACAGTTCAGTCCATTGCAAGAGTCACTGCCCTTGTCCTGGGTCCACTTGAGAGCCACGGCCTGGGGGAGCTGCTGGGGTACCGGGCTCTGTGGTCTCCTTCTGGGTGGAGTCACACCCACCTCAGAGCTTCAGGCATTCAGTCCCCAGCCTTATCAAGATGGGAAAAAAGTGATTTCCTAATTATTATTCAATGTTTTCTGGGGTAGCCTTCTTTGTTCTTCTGGTTTCGGGAAAAACATAAATGTGCAAGCAGGAAAGTCCTCGGGGTCCCGAGGAGCATGGACGCCTGGTAAGAGCGTGGGAGGGGTTCAGGCAGCTCTGAGTTCAAGGGCCAGTTGGATTGCCCACAGGCTGTGTGACCTTGGGTAAGTCACTCGGTCCTTCTGAGCCCCGCTTTCCCACCTTCCGGATGGACCTCTCGGGGCTCTTGTGACAGAGTGACAGAGGCGTAGCTGAGACAGCTTGTATAGCACAACAGACCCTCAAAAGGACTCCAAAAACCTTAGACGTGCTGGTTGTCGGCTGTAGGGCTGGCCCCTGCTGCAAACTCCGGGTCCAAGCTCAGACTCCCTCTCCCTTGGCCAAGTGCTTAGATAACCCCAGCAGCTCCCTTAGGCTCCCCAAGGCAGTGCTACAAATGGAACGCCTGCCCATGCTGTGGGTCTTTGTTGTCAACATGCAGTTAAGTTAGAGACACACTTTCCCCGGGACCTGCAGGGTGTTGGGGGCAGGCGGTGTCCCCAGGGAGGCAGGTCTGATCTAGCCAGGCTGGTCTGAGAGCAGCACTGTCCCCAGGGCAGGAGCAGAAGCTCTGAGCAGAGGTCCCGTCACTGCCATGACTTGGCTCGAAACTGGCCACTTGCATGTCTGGGCATCTGTTGCTTCCACTATGACAGGGCCCTGAGGCCTCTGGGTACCGTGGGGACAGGACCCCGTGTGCGGTTTGCAACACCGCTCCCACCCCTGCCCTGAGAGCCGCTGGGCAGCAGCTGGCAGATCAGCTCCAGCTTCTCCACCTTCGTGGCTCCCCGGCCAGACCCCAGGGAGGAGCAGCACCCGGAGCTTGGTGGGCAGGCAAGGGTGGCACGGGCACGTGGGAGGACGTGTTGCCCAGTGGAAGGGGTGCCCCTGACGGACCGACCAACCTCTCGTGGAATCCAAGCTCTACTTTATTTTTTGTAACTTATCCTACTGGAGAGTGCACCATTCTGAGTCCCGCAATACCAGCCACTGCGTGCAGTGAACAGAGCAAGCTCCTGCTCCAGCTCCCTGCTCCAAAGCCCCATTTAATATGCTGTCCTTGGACAGGGGACATACCAGATATCAAAGTGGTAAGAAAAGACACCACACTTGATCTTAGCCAAAAGGCTGAGAAGCGATTAAGCTCTACTCCTTGCTGTGTGCACCTGGCTGAGTGCCTGCATGTCTGCAGGCCTCAGTTTTCCTTATCTATAAATTGGGCACAATACACATTCTCTACAGCCTCACAGAAGGCATAGAGATGGTCCACTCAGAGCACGTGGCTAATATATGGCTCTGGAGAAGTAGTAGTAATTACAATCTCTGTCATAGTGATCTTACTTACTACAGCTCTTCCAGAGATGTGCTCCTGGATGTGGAGAGAACCAGAGCCCAGGCCCTGGAATGCTCTAGAACTTCAGGCTGCAGAGGAAGATGAAAGCTGAGCACTGCCAGGGCCGTGGGCCTCCCGGCGCGTGATGGCGAGGTTCTCCCCAGCACAGAATCATCTTTAAATTCCTGGTCCCAGACACAGAACAGGCCAGCAAGGCAGGCACGTTGGCCTGACGACGCTTTTTCCTCCGGCAGTCGCTCTATCTCCCTCCGTAAGGGGGACTCCGGTGTCCTGATCCCCCTTTGTTGGTTCCTTCACGGGAGAAGCAGCCCAGGGAGGAGCATTTCTCCTGCGCTTCCCTGCCTGGCCTCTGCTGAGCTCCACGGGCGGTGCCTTAACCCCTACAGATTTAAAAGCCCCAAGGGAACCTCTGAGACATTAAGGCCAAGTTGTCGGCTAGGGCAGGCGCTGACCACAATGCGGCCACCAGACACAGGTTGCCGGGCGGCTGTCCCCTGCTCATCATGGGGAAGGAAAGCGAGGCGAGGATGGGCATGGTGGGGACCCTGCTCAGCATCTCTACCCAGGACTGTCCCTGGGGAGAGGACCAGCTAACTGGACTGTGCCCCGTCATTGTCTTGGCCTGGATTGACGGCCCCGCTATGAGGGCCAGTGTGGGGTCAGCACGACCGGCTGGGCCTCTTGGCACCCTCCTGAGACCAGACTCCATCGGGAAGGGGAAGGGGCGGGGATGTTGGGCAGGCGGCTGATGGTGCCCGTGACGCCATCACAGACATCTCCTTAAATCCCTGCAGCGCTGAGCAGGAGCTCGTGTGGCCTGAACAGACCCCTGGTACAGGGCAGTCTGCGCCTGGGAGCAGGACGTCAGTCCAGCTGTTTGCCCCCAGGGAGGGAATGTGTCGTCAGGGTGGGGAGAGGCCTGGCCGGCTCTCAGACTAAGGCCGTTGTCATCACCGTGGCCACTGTGGCTCACAGAACACCTGCTCTGCCAGGAGTACAGGGGAGCCACCCTCTCCCCGTCTCTCATGCTCTAGCCCGGCCACTGGCTGCTCCCGTCACCTGTGTCGCTTACAGACAGACGCTCAGCCCTGGAAGAGAAGCTCCGCCTGCCAGCAGCCCCACCAGAGCGTCCCCAATCTGGCAAAGGTGCCGGAAGACATGGGCGTCCTCTAGAGGGGCCTCTGAGCAGCCATCCTCCCGGATGACGGCAGATGCCTGCTTCCCGCCTCGGTTGAGTCTTGCTTTGCTCAGAAACGCAGCACCTCATCGAGCTGCATCATCTTGGAGTCATGGCGGCCTAATGGTGAGTGCGCGACTTCAGAAAACAGTCTCGGCAACTCCTCTCTCCAGAACAGTGTTCTGCGCCAAGCACCGTGTGAGGAGCAGTGACGGTGTGTGTTGTAGGAGAGAACAGGTCATTCATTCTCTGCCCCAGGCTGCACCAGAAAGGGGACCGCGTGCCATTCACGACTGTGCCGTGAGCAAAGGAGAGGAGTGGCACAAATGCCACACACCTGACATCCTAATCTAGCCCACGACCGAGGCCTCGGCGGCCCACCACGCCTACTCCAAGGCAGAGCAAGCAGGTGCTCCTCCGCCAGCCGGACGGGGCTCCACGGGGACACACTCGTGCCCGGGCTGAAGGAACCGAGGCAACGGATAAATGTCCCCCCTCCTCCAGCCCTCCTCGTGACTGAAGATCGAGTCCAGAGTGGTTTTCCAAACTAAGCTTCTTTCTAAGCCCTAGAGTACACCCAGCATAAAAACAATGTCAGTTTTATCTGTATCCGTTTTTATTATTCTCTTTTATACCGATTTGAGATAAAAGACATATAAACAGAAAAGAAAACTCAACATAAAGTCTAAAAACTAGGAGTCCAGCTGTGTTGGGCCAGTTCTTTTGTGTGCTTGCCATGTGATTCATCTGGGAGAAAAGCTCCAATTGCATTGAATTTATGAGTAACTTGGTGGTGTCCAAACCAAAGAATGAAGAAATCTTGCAACACAGCTTTGTTTTCCAGGGCTGAGTTTCCCCAACAGTGAGCTAGAGCAACCCTCGTGACCACACTGGCAGGCCCCGGAGCCCAGGCTCGGCGGGGAGAGGCCGGTCTCCAAACAGCGAGGCTCGGCTCTTCGTCCAGCCTGGAAAACAGCCCCACCCAGCCAGGGCAGCAGCCAGCTCTTCCCAAAAATAAAGATCCCAGGATGCTGGGGCCCTCTCCCCACTCAGAAGCTTGGCTGAAACCCGAGCGGGGTGGACCCCTCGCCCACCAGGAGCATCTCCTGTGATGACATAGGTCATCGTGTGCTTTGCTGTTTAGTGCAGCAGACAGTCCTTCCTGGTTTTTGTCCTGGTCACAGGAGAAAGGAGGGAAGACAAAGTAAGAATGAGGAAGCTGTGGCAGACTCTGTGCTCCAATCCCGACGCCAGGAAGCCATGTGTAAGACAGCAGGAATCACAGTGTAAAATGACCGTCACGGTGGCCGCCGTGGATGAATCAACTGCTGTAAGACCAGGGCCGTCTTAAGTCCTGCGGGACCTTCCTTCACTCATAATCGCGGGTCCCCTGGATGGGTGACAACACTGTGGCTCCAAGCCTGATGTTCCTTGCCTGAGGTCCCACGGCATCAGGGCAGCCCGTGTTCTTTCTGCTGCACAACAAGGCGAGCCTGTGTCTGTGATGGGGAGAACAGCAAGAGAGAAGTGGGCAAGGCCTTGTCTCAGGGAGGGGGGGGAGCTTTTAGCATGGGGAAGTTTACTCTGAAAATGTCCGTGCTCGTGTGGTTTTCTGCAGAGGCTTTTTTTTTTTTTCCTCCTTAATGCATTACATTCTAGATTCAATGCCCTGGAAGATACTGAATAGACAGGAGAGAATCCATTAGGCTTGTGATTTATAGCTTTTCAGCATTTAGAAGGCACGACTCGCAATGTGAAAGTGGTTGCATACAGCAGCCCATTTTAGAAATTTGTCTCATTTTACCAGTAAGTGATTGATGCCATACTTCCATTATTGCTTCTTTTTGGAAAGAGGGGAAATAAACACAAAGCAGGTTGAACATCCAGTGTCTGCGTGGATCCCTGCTCCGCACTCCAGTGGCTGTCCCCACTCGCTGGGCTGCATTTTATTGACTGGTCAGCAATGGCTGTGGCATCTGGTTCATGGTCAACCAGAGGGCTATAGCTGGGGTCTCTTCATTAATGTTCGTTTTCTGGAGGTAACAAGAGGAGAGCCGTTGGGATTGAACAGGAGAGGAGCCTTTCCCAGTTCCCAGGGTAGACCAGCCCCCCTCGTCACTCCTTTGGCTCCGGGGAATGAGGTCCACAGCATTCCCGTGAAGCCAGTTCCTGCTGAGCACCCAGTTCCAAAGAGTCCCCTGCCAGGGGAACTGGGCAGGCAGAACTGAGCTGGTGAAAGTCCCAAAGAGTCCAAAGAGTCCCCTGCCAGGGGAACTGAGCTGGTGAAAGTCCCTTAAACCCATCCAATCTGACCCAGATGCTCTCAGCTCAAGATGCAAAGTGTTTTGATGTTTTCTTCCTAAATCCTAAGTTGCAAAGGTAATTTTTTCTTCTGCTCTCTGTTATCCAAAGGTCAAATCTGTTTCTCCAATAATTACCTTCTTTTTTTGGTGGTGGTGGTGGGCTGCTGGCATAGTGAAGGTATAAATCACTTCTTCTGTTATCTTTGTCTGATAATAAGCTCTCTAACCACAATTCCTTTTGTAACATTGGTGTAAGTACTCCGGACACAAGATCTGTGTCTGAGTCTGTGGTCACAAGCAATCTTAAGCCTGTGTCCCAGTAGTAACCAGATGTTGCCCCTCTACAATTACCTTTGTTGCAGATTCTCGTTCCTCCCCATGTCCTCTGAACTCCAGCGATGACCTTCGCCCCCAGCAGCCATTTTGCACTAGTCTGTCGCAATTTTATCAAAGAGTTTCTCTTTACCTTTTGTCACCTTGTGGGACAGGCAGGGGTGAATGACTTGAAGCTCAGGGAAAACACAAGACTCAGGTCATCCTGCATGTAATGCTCACTCAAGGATTCTTAGTCTGTTTTTTTTCAAGTTTTTATATCTTTTACAAAATTACTACAGGGACATTCTTCAGGGCCTTTCATATAAAGATTTATATTTTTAAAAAATCCTCATAAAATTTAGTACCTGAAAATATTCATCTCTGTAGCAGGTTTTCTTTAATCAGCAATGTGAACTGCACAATCTGTCAAACCACCTTTAGGTCCTGAATTAGTAACTTCTGGAATGAGCACTAAATTTATCCCTCTCACCCTGGGCCCCTGTGCACGCCTTCTTATCTCTGTTTTCACTGTCCTACTTTATATGTGCTTTCGTATTTTAAACCACCTCAAAACCCTCTTTAAAGCAGACAGGGCATAAGTGATGAAAAATTCTTTTTCTAATATTCAAAGTTTCCTTAATCGTATGAAACCACATTCTCATAAAAGAGTGGTTCAGAAGCACATTAAAAAGAAAAAAAAATCCCTGAGCCTGAGAAAGTGAAGCTCTCACTGTGAACTAATAACTTCAAGTCTGTTCTGTAGCAAAGTCAGTTTCTGTCATTTCATTTCTCAAACTCTGGGTTTCCCTTTGCCAATCTGTCTCTCTCAGGCTCGGCCCTTGGAGGTTTCTCCAGGCACCAAGAAACAAACCTTGAGGCTGCCAGTAAGAGTCTGGTGGGCTTTTCCTGCTTGGGTTTGGATGAGTATTTTATACAATAACTCCAAATGCCCTTCAAAAATGGAGCCCGAGGACTCAAGACCAAGGTAGAAAGAAGATTTAGCTTCCAATACGGCTGAGTAGTAAGGGCATTTCAGCCTCGGGAAGCTTCAAACCACATCAGGGGTGCAGTGCCCGCCAGGGTTGACATCGCCCTTCCTCGGTCTGAAGTGATTTCACTCATGATACCTCTGAGACCAACCGTGTGGGTTTTTTCCTCACACCCACCAATCCCCAATCTCTCAGACACCAAGTGGTTGTCCTGCAGTTCAGTGCTGATACTACCTGCCTGGAGTAAGTGCAGGCCACGCAGGTCAAGGGCTCGGTCCCCCTGAGACCACCCCCACCTCAGACCCCAGTCTCAAGCCCGGGCCACTGTACTTCTGACCAACCAACCAGTTATAAAGTCGGGGAGTTCCCACAACTTTCTCTGCAGTTTCAATAATTTGCTAAAATAGCTCACGGAACTCAGGAAAGTGCTTTACTGATGTCAACTAAAAAATCACAAAATCTATACATTTGGAAAGGAGAGTTTTATTTCCTAAATGGGTTGCAACCTGCCGTCTGGGAAGTGGAGCCTTTGGCTGAGACTGAAAGCCATCACCTAGAAGGAGAAAGTGAGACAGGAATTTATGCCGACCGGGTTAGCCCTTTATACATATTTAACTGGCCATAGGAAGAGCTATGAATATTCATGAAGAGGGTGCGAGCATGCACACTAAGCAAACATGCATGTCACATATGTCCCATGTTCACTTTGGGGTGGATGCTTAACATTTGAATGTGTTACAATTGGGCCCTACCCATCAAAAGGTAAAGCAAAAGATGAGAGGTGTCCTGAGCGTGGCCTCCGCAGACCAGCAGGAACCAGGGAGTGGAGAGAACCCCATCAGGAAGGCCTGCGTGGCGAGCCTGGTCGGCTGCCAGTCAAAGGTGTAGGCAGGGAGGGAGTTCAGACGCAGTGTCAGGTAATTGGCCGAAGTCAGAGATGGAACAAATCTTCCATTCTTTGTTTCTTCAGGGCTGGTTTCTGCTTAACTCTTAGGAAATAATCTGCTAAGAGTGAGGAAGGACATATGCTAAGGCTAATTATTTTGTTTTTCGTGGAGACAGTGTTTCTCTATGTTGCCCAGGCTGGTCTCAAGCAGTCAAGCTGGCCAAAGGCATTTTGTTTCTGACTAACTGCCTCACCCATTATCTTCGCATTCCTGGAATTTGTGATGCAAAGAACGATGTATATCCAATCAATAGCTTATGTTATATTAATGTAAATTCTTGGCAGACAACTGAGGAACTGCCTCTTCGTTTTCCTTAAAAACCCACTTATAACTGCTGCTAATTGGAGTGTACATTCAGGGCAACTTGAATCTGTGCTCCCTGGTGGGCATCCTCAAGCTTTGGGCTTGAATAAACTTTATACTTAATCATGTTTTCTGAATCTCATTATTTAAGGTTGACAGTTTTGATGGAGTTTCCATTATGTAGGCCTATTGATCCAGTCATTTGCCATTGTTGATTAGGTCAATCTTCAGTCTCTCTCCCTTCCCTGGAGGTCCAGGGGTAGGGCTGAAAGTTCCCATCTATAAACACATGGTTTGTCTTTCTGGCAACCAGCCCCCATCCTGAAGCTATCCAGGGGCCCCTCAACCAGCATTCATTCATTAGCACACCAAAAGTCCTCTTAGCGTGCAGAGAATGCCAAAGGTTTTAGGAGTTCTATGTCAAGACCCTCAACCAAGACCACATACATACAGTTGACCCTTCATATCCACAGGTTTCACATTCTAGGCTTCAATCAACCACAGATCAAAAATGTTATAATTAATTTTGGACACTTGATGATGACAAAAGAAAAAAATTTCCAAAGAAATAAAAATAACAATTCAACAATAAAAATAATACAAATGCAAAACAGCACAGTACAACAACTATTTACATAGCACTAGCTGTTGTAAGTAATCTAGAGATGATTTAAAGTATATGGAAGGATTGCGTAGGTTATATGCAAATACTACACTGTGAAAATAAATAAAATTTAAAAGCTGTTGGAACCCCTCAAACACTTTATGCCTTGAAAGAGATGTGACTGTGATCCGAGTCACTAGCATGTAGTTTTAACTTCTGCTTCTTAGATTATATATTAACTCTCTTCCTCACTGTTCCTGTTCTGTAAATGACCAGAAGGGACCAGAGACCAGACCTCTTCCCCTTCCAATCACTGATCTTTGTTGTAGATTAACAGCTTCCTTTCTTGTCATGTACCTGTCTCAGACCACATGGCGCAAAAGACTCCACGACTCTTTCCTCTTCACTGTGGAATGTTATATATAACTCTTCTGGAAAGAAAAAGACTGCTTTGACTAATCAGATTACTGTAACTATGTATTAAGCTTTATATAGAAAGATGCTAAGATTCTGTTAAGCTTCTCAAACCTTATCTATATAAATGACCCCAAAGTTCTACACTTCGGAACACTGACATCCATTCTTTGGAATCTGTGCTTCCTGAATGGCCGTTCTCAAACTTTGCACTTGAAGAAACTCTCTTTAACCTGGATTCTGACCTTCTTGATTATTTTAGGTTGAAAACACCATTTTATATCAGAGACTTGAGCATCCAAGGATATTGGTATCCGTGGGGGTCCTAGAACCAATCCTTAAGTGAGATAGTTGGATGACTGTTGTTGTGTAACAACCACCACACGGTTCAGTTGCCTTAAACGTGTCTGAAGCAGATTTCTACCTTGTCTTTGTATCTACCCTGGAAACAATGGGTTATTTTTTAGGATGGCAGTATATAAATTCACATTTTTTGTTCTCCACAACAGATATGATATCATGGTGCAACCGAGAGCAATGGTATCTTTTTCCCCCTCAAGGCTAGATTGTGCCTGTGATTCCTTGCTCCAGTCCCGGAGCCAGGGATGGACTCGCCAAGGTTGGCTTCGAATGTCACATTGCTGTTTACAGCAGGCAGAACGGTTCTTTCTGAAAGGGCCTCTGCCATCTCTCCTGGTGCCCCTGGATGTGCTAGGGACACACAGCTAACGCCGGGCTTCAAGCAGGTTTTAAAGACCGTTTTGCCTGTTAATCAGTGAACCTGGGGACACATTTTAAACTTTGTCCTTGATTGTTTTTCCTGTTGAAAATGAAAGACGTCAAGGCTATTTTTTTTGCCTACTTGTCTTCACACCTTTTCCAAAGGCAATTTCTTTAAAATGCTTTATTAGAAACCTGATGTTAAAACTTTCAGGGGCTGCACGTACAGTTGCTAGGACTATAGGAAAGAGGTCTTCTAAATCTTTCCATAGCCTCAGAAAGGGATGGTTCAACCTCCCCAAGTGTCCTCAGCAAGCATGAGATGATCCCTGCCTCCAAAGGACACTTGGAATATTCCAGAAGGCTCGACCTTCAAAGGAATCCCAGGCAGTACAGCAACAGCTAAGACTGGCCGTGAGCATTTGTCTTTAGGATAATCCTCCTCCTCGGGCTGGACACCACTTGTGAATAGAGAAATTACTCAGTGTTGCATAACAACAACCGCAATAATTACCCAAGACGCAAATTATGATAAAAATAATTATGAGTAACAGTAGTGATCGTGAGGATCATCATAATGTAAATGATGATCATTTTAAGGGAGATAATAATATGAAACTAAAAAGATGGAAAATAAATACATAAATAAAACCTTAACAGTGGTTACCTGCAGGTGTCAGGATTACATTTGGGATTCACTTTTGCGTGTGTGCTCTGATGATTTCCTCATTGTCTGCTTCGAGCATGTGTAATTGCACTCATTGGAGAAGAAAGGTATATTTTCAAAAACCATCTAAAGTTGTTTGCTCTATTATCTTGAAGAAAACCAAAATATTCCTCTCTAAAAGACTGGGGATTGTTGACCTGAAGAAGGTTAAAAACAGGGGGACAATCTACCCTGCCTCTGCCCAATAGCAGGACAGCAGTTTACAAAGGCAGAGTCTCCCTGCCCCGATCTCTGCCTGTCTCCCCTGCAGATCAGCCCCTGCTCAAGGCTCGCTTGTCAGCCCAGAGACAGCGGTGCCGAGGAGGATCTAGCAGCAGACTGACTTCACTCTGCCCATAAATTTACCTTCCTGCACTTTGCCACATTTCAGAAGCCCCAAGATGCTCTCTTCTTTGTCTTGTCACCGTAAGATTTATGGCTCTTTATGTTAAAATACCATTTATTTTTAATCTTTATTTTGTTCCTGCAGACCCAAAGTTACAAAAATACCATTTTTTTTAACGCTCTCTCTCAGCAGTATCATCAAAGACTATTTAGCCAAGGCCCCTAAGCCACTGCCTTGAGGGAGAAACACTTTGGAACTGAGCCCTCTCCCATGGGAGGGGTACCGCACATGCCAATAAACTCCTACTGGTTTTTCTCTTGTTAATCTGACTTCTGTTTTCAGGAAAGCATCTCAACTAAGAACCTGAGGGAAACAAAAGAAATTGCATTTTCTCGCCTACAGTATTCTGTTCAAGGGAGACAGTCAGCATGTTTAAGGAGAATGTACACGCTGGGTTCAGGCTGGGATGCCGCAGGAAGTTGAGGGTGGCCCTTCTGTAGCAAGGTCAGGAAGAGCCTCCTTCCAGTGGAGTTGGGAGGGGCAGAGATCGGTCCCCAGACGTGTCCCCATCCTGCCACACTGATAGGACAGTGCCTGGTGAGGAAGTTGGGACTTCGAGATGGACGTCCTGAGGAAGTTGACGGTCAAAGGCCCAGAGAAGAGGAAGAGAGCTGAGCCTGGGCCCCAGGCCTGGGAGGCTGAGGCTGCGGTGCTCAGCCCCAGCAGAGGCGCCTCCGTCTGCCCGGTCTGGGCCCCTTCCCGCAGCGCCCCTCGACCTGGAACTGCGCCAGACGGAAGTTTACCCTCTCATGAGAGCTTCGGTGTAAACTCTAACTTTTGTGAAACAAGATAAATTAGCTTGTGTTAAATAAGGAGCAACACAGTTTACCCGGAAAGCCTACTGTGCCCAAACAGTTCTGCATTAAAAGTCTTTATTCCATTGATGTCAGCGTGTAACCGTGGGATTGGGAATCCCGAGTGGCTCAGGGTTTTGTGGGCAAAGGTCAAACACTCTGTCGGTGCATGGCCACATCAACCAACTCCAGGTGAACCCTTTACCTTGCTTTCTGTGCGCCCAGCTCCAGGGACTCTGTCCACGTGGAACCCAGTGCACTGGCGCCCCCTAGAGTTGTGCAAGTCGGTAGCCCAGGCTCTTCCAGTGGAGCAGCGTGGATGGCTCTTGGTAAGGAAGGAATCCATCTCACATGCTGTTGACAAGGAGTGGGTGTCACTTGCATTGGTGACTCAATGGCAAGCACGATAAAATCCCCGGTAAAATTTAGCTGATCAGGACTCACACACCAGGCGCTAGAGTGGTCCCAGCCCCTGCTGAAGCACACAGCCCCCAGTGCTGGGATAGGAGCAAATGAGTGTCAGGTGGACCCCCAACAGCATCTGCCACACTTTACCTCTAGTCATCAGAGTTTCCAAAAAGATGGGTTTCCAGGATCAACCAAAGCACCCCGGACAGTGGGGAGCACATACTCCCAGGAGCTGTGAGCCCCACAATCAACAGGAAATGAATCAGCAATTGGAGAAGAGTTCACAGCTGCCGTGGTTTTCCCATGGCCAGGGCCTCTGCCAGGGGACTGTCCCGTGCCCATTCACGGCTGTCTCAGACGGCTTTGGTGGCCTGGCAGATGGGGGCGCCTGCAGGGACAATTTAGAAAGAGCACAGGCCTTCATTCCATGGACCGTGAGTCCTGGCTTTGTCACTTATTAGCTGTGTGACTTTGGAGATATTATTCAACTTCCCTAAGCTTCAGATTAAAATTGAAGTTAATAATAACAACTTTGTAAGATTGCTGTGAAGATTTTTGTCTAACCTGATAAAGTCTCTAGCACAAAGTAGGTACTCATTCAATGAATCTTAAACATTGGTGTTCCTGAGAATCACCTGAGAGTCTAGCTAACCATGCAGATCCCTGGAGCTCACCCCCCAGACATTCTACTTGCCCGCACCTGAGTCCAAAAATCCACATTTTTAACAATCAACAGCAGGCGATTCTGATGTAAATGATCACGGGCCACTCATTGTACAATGCTGAAGTCCAGTACCGCTGCTGTTGCTGTTGGTTTTATTGTGCTGTCATTAGATGAAAACTGAGCACGACAAATATCTCATGCAACAGGAAAATTCATCTTCATTTTATTTATCTATAATCAGCTGTATTCATTAAAAGCAATAAGACTGCAGTTTTTGACGTATGCCACGGCTCATGGGTAAATGCTAAATTCTAACAGCATTCTCCCTGCACAAATCCACCAAGTGCGCAGACCTATGGATGCACCCCCAGGAAGAAAGGCAGATACCTCAACCTTTGTAGCCAATTTATTTCCCATTTCCAGCCTCTTGGCCTCCAGCGATAATAGCACTGCTAGCTCTGAAATCTCTGCTGCTGCCCGTCACTGCAAAACCAGAATAGAAAACATTTTGTGGGAGCTGTGACTTCTAACAGGGAAGAAATCTTCCAGACAGCACCTGAGAACGAGAGGACATTGAGGATGATGCAGAGGAAGAGAGGGATGGGGGAAGGGTATGTCGGGAAGGAAGTTATTAAGGGCTGGGAGAGGTGTGAGAAGGAAAAAGCAGAGGCCAAAGCCGAGTCTGATGGTTGCGAACGGCACTGGGCTTATACAGCCTGGCTGAGAAAGACTTGGCAATAGGCAAGTTTGTGAAGAAAGTTGTCGAGATGAGAGTGATCAGCCGTTCTTTTCTAAAAGGACAAACCAAGGGCAAAATGAAACGGACTGAAATGAGATGAGAACAGAGGACCTTCGGTTTAAGTCTAGCGGGTACAGGAGTAAAATTACCTGTCTTGCTAGGTTATTCTGAGAATTAGACATTATACATATCAAGAGCCTGGTAGACAGTAGGTGCCCAATTTGTTGCAGCAACCATCATGGCTGCAGCCGGGTGTCAATGAAGGCTGGAGCCCTCATGGGTAAAGAAGCCATTTTTAGCTACACTGAGATTCCAGGCCTGGGTTTTTGTACTTTGCTTCAGAAACTTGTCCTCATTCTCTTCCTTCATATCCAAACATAATAAAGCCCTCTGCACAGAAACCTCTCCCGGATATTAAATGGCATTGTCGTTGCTCCTTCTGTGATTTGTTGAGCCAGGAAAAGAAGACTCGGTCCTCACAGCCCTGTTTGATTTTAACCCAGGAAAAGTTGACTTGGAAAGTTTGGCATTTCCATTCTGCCAGGGGTGATTTTAGCCTTAAATTTCACTCTCCTGAGCCAAGAAAGAGCAAACCACAAACAGATCATGTTTTTCTTCTTTTAATGAAGCTAAGGACAGGAGTATGAAAGATTTATTTACAAGGAGGAAATTGGGGTGAACAGATGCGTGCACAGCAGGGCTGGGGGGCAGAGAGGCTGACCCCCCTCACCAATTCCTTCCAGTGCCACCTAGACTCCAAACTTCCCTTTCTCTTTCCCCACCTGTGCATTCGGAGGCATGAAAACAAACACATTTAGAGAAGAGTTTTCAATCTCGTTGTGTAATACATGACATAAATGCTGTTATTCTCCATCAAAACCCGCTCGCCCTGGGATTTTGGTTCTCCTGTATGTCATACGAACACAAAAAGACAAACATAGAATCCAAAACGACGGGAATCAGTAAAAACAAACAGACTATTGAAATTAACAAATGGCCTCCTGCCCGTGGAACCCCAGGAATCCAATGTAGTACAAGTTACTTTTTAATTTACAATCAATTATCAGTTTTTTACGTCATCTTTCTGTGAAGCCTTGAAACACGGGAAGAGCATTTCTCCTAAAAGTGGACGTGTTCTGAGATTGCGCTCGCAGGTATGTATGACACCGAGTTGTTTCTCTTACAAAAAAACATTAAAATGCAAATTTACAAGATAGGTAAGTTGTGGTGTTCTACAGCAACAGGATGCTGGGCGTGGTTAACAAGTGATGCTCCTGAGTGTCTGTCACCAGGCAGGAGACCACATTGTCCCTAAATACTGAGTATCTAAGGCTATGTTTCTGTCCAGTGGAGTAGTCTGTTTCAGGAAGTTATTTTTCCTGCCAAGTGGAGGGACAAGACACCCCGGCACCCTCAGCCCAGGGCAAGGCACTGACCAGAAAGACAGACGGATATGGACGACTGACATTTCTGCAGAGCTTTTTGGAGGGAATCAGACCTCTTGGCAATTAAAGTTAGGACAGACTGGTATTTGAAGTGTGGCTTCTGTGTACGTGCATTCTCTGAGAAAGAAAATAAAAGCCTACCTACAGGAAAGTGGTGCCCCAGCACAGACCAGCGCAGGAGAGGCCCGAGGGAATAGCAGGACTGCCCGGGTGCATGCTGCGCACACACTAACACGTCTCACCGAACAAAGACGGTCCGCAGACTCTTAGCCATAGCTGACCAAATCATGGCTTCTGGGAGTGGTTCACAGCTTTTAAAAAACAGTCAAAGAACTGAGACTTCACAAGCACAGGGTATAATTCAGTGATCATCGAGTCTTGTGAGCAGTTGAGTTTCCTGTCCCTTCTCTATTCAAACCAGCTTGCCGTAAGTACAGGAGTAAGTATGTCATGACAAGTGATTCATTTATTAATCCCAGCAAGAACCGTATTAACTACTCACTCAAGGCAAATGGTAACACTGCCTCAAACTTAAACTAATCGTCAAATGACAAGGCAGTTTTATACTATTATTAAGTGATACCTCATCAACACCTGCTATCAAAAATGGCTCACAACAAGAGTTCGGTTAAATATAAGATTTGATCATCATGAACTAAAAAACAAAGTAATGAAAGTCTTAATCCCATGTAAAGCATGCTTATGAAAAATATGAATTCTCTTCATTAGTATTAAGGGTGAAAAAAAAATAGTAGTAGTAATAGCTAACATCTATTGAGCCCCCAATGACCAGGCACCATGATAGGTTATTGATAGATGTCACCGTGGTTAATTGTTACTGGAGTTCTTCGAGATGAATACTATTATCGCGTCATTTTCCAGTTGGGAAACTGAGTCTCAGAGAGTTTTGGTAACTTGCCCATGGCCATACACCCACTAGGAGGCAGCACTGGGGGCTAAATCCAGCCAGTCCGAGTCTAGAACCAGAACTCTCAAACATAGAACCAAATAAGAGTTTTTTGTTCTTTATGCTGTCAAACCCGACCTATTTCAACTAAACATCATCGGTCATATCAAATTAACATTGTTGATCTGAATTTTATTGGTTTTATCATTTTGTTTTTATAAAATTTATAAACTTATCTTGGTTTTATAAGTGCATTAGATCTACCAGTGGAAGGATTCTCTATTTAGTTTCAGATTTGTTCATATTTAAGTAACATAAAAAATAATTTAAGTCAACATTAGCTATTTGTGAGACATTTTTCCATTTAAAAAGGGCCTATATTTTATTTATGTTTTATAAACACCACTGGAAAATAAGAAAAACTCCCCCTTACCACAAATTTGTCTCCTGCCCAATATGACATTTTGAGCCCTAAAAAATATTTTATCCATAGCTGATAATTCATCTGATTTCTCACTTCCATTTTCAAAGAAGCTTTTCTCCCGAGAGTTTAAGGAGTTGCATGGAAAATTTCTAACAAATTAATATTTCATTACACTACCAACACCCTAAGAATTGGGAGGAGTTAATTAAAATCACATTAACCCTCATGCCTATAATCCTAGCACTCTAGGAGGTTGAGGCAGGAGGATCGCTTGAGGACAAGAGTTTAAGACCAGTGTGAACAAGACCGAGACCCTATCTCTACAAAAAATAGAAAAATTAGTTGGGCATGGTCGCATGCGTCTGTAGTCCCAGCTACTCAGGAGGCTGAAACACGTGCATCACTTGAGCCCAGCAGTTGGAGGTTGCAGTGAGCTAGGATGACACCACTGCACTCTAGCCCAGGCGACAGAATAAGACTGTCTCAAAAAAGAAAAAAAAAAATCACATTAACCATAGCGTGGTTTTCCACAGTATCTTTCCTCTTAACATTGCAAATGCTTTCAGATACATTATCTCAATTGTCTTCTTACATCCTAAGGAAGTAGGTAGTGGAAGGTCTCTTTGTCGAAATCTCACAAAGAATCTAAAGTACAGAGAAGTTAAATAAAACTCACAAGAGAATTCATGTCAAACAGTGAATTTTATATACTCAATTTCTATTAGCGTTTCAATTAGATTCCACATCCCCGGGGAGCTCACATATTGATTCTGTGAAACAGTCAGATGAAGAGGTCTCCACCCCATGCACGTCTGCTGTTCCCGCAATTAAAAGGGGAGAGAGGGTTCAGGGTGTGGGCGATCGGGGGTGGGGGGTTGGGGGTGGTGACCAGAGTCTGGTTTGACCCTTAGCTTTGAGGCTTACTAGCTTCGATGCCCTGGGAATATTACTTACCTTTGTGGGCCTCGGTTTTCCCATCTATGAAATGGAATAATTATAGTACCTACCTCATGGAGTCGTTTTGATAATTAAATGAGATAATGCATGCAAAGCGTTTAGCACTGGCATCATGCAGGGTATATGCTAAAGAAACGGGAGTAACGACCGGCAGTGGCGGCAATTGTCCTAACTTGTATTTCTGCTCAGAAGCTATGCAGATTTTCCCTTCAAAGTGGGCTTCAGGCGTCGGCACCACCCAAATCTTGAAAGAACTCTTGCTGAGGTGGAGGACAGGAGAGCAAATGTGGGAAGGGGTGCAGCAGCCATCTGTGAATAGAGACAATACCTAATTATGGTTACTGTTGCTTTCAGATTTAACTCACTGTGGTCTACACAGGGGGATTTTTTTTTTTTTTTGAGACAGAGTCTCACTTTGTTGACCAGACTAGAGTGAGTGCCATGGCGTCAGCGTAGCTCACAGCAACCTCAATCTCCTGGGCTCAAGCAATCCTCCTGCCTCAGCCTCCCGAGTAGCTGGGACTACAGGCTTGCGCCACCAATGCTCGGCTAATTTTTTCTATATATATTTTTAGTTGGTCAATTAATTTCTTTCTATTTTTAGTAGAGACGGGGTCTCGCTCAGGCTGGTTTTGAACTCCCGACCTTGAGCAATCCACCCGCCTCGGCCTCCCAAAGTGCTAGGATTACAGGCGTGAGCCACCACGCCCGGCCTACACAGGGGGATTTAGTCTTGCATAGAAAGGTTAGAGGGACAGCAGCTCCAGGGCTTGTTAATTCAGCAACTCCAGTGGGCCAAGGAGCCAAGTCGTTTGCATTTCTTGGTCGACCAGACCCAGCTGATCAGTTTTCCCTGGAGCTGGCTCCCTTCCTCCCCGCACGGTGGTTGCCACATCCCAAGATTGGAAACAGCCGCGACAAAGTCCGGAGGGGAAAAGGGTCTGTCTCCTTCTTCTCTTTCTATTTTCTAAGGAACAACAAAACATTTTCAGAGGCTCCCAGGTGTCCCCTGCTGTCTCACGGGCCAGAACAGGCGGTATATTCACTTTCAAGCCAGGCACAGGGGCCACCACCATCGCCCGGGGTCACAGGATTCTGCGTCCAGGGCAGGTGACAACAGGAAGCACCGGGAGGACAGACACGAGGACGAAGCAGGGTTCTGTCAGCAAGGGAGACGTCGGGGTGGCTGCTGGATGCTCAACCAATGGGGTCGAGAAGGGGGGAAAGGGGCCACGCAGCAGTGCGGGAAGGCAGGCACGCGGCAGGGACATGTTATAAAGGCTCGTCCCTTGATAGACTGTGACTCGAGACCACCCGCACTGCAAGGGCCCAGAACCTCGGCCCCCTCGCGTTCGCCCAGCGTGACGCGTCTCCGCTGTCTGACTGTCCTCCGGTCACCACTTCCAGGAAACTGTTCCGGGAGGTGGGAACGTGTCTGCAGGAGCAACAGTCTCAGGGAAAGGAAACACTGCCCCGCGCCTCATGTTTCTGCGCTGCGGGACCCGCTGGTCTCACAGCGCACCTGGCTCAGCGTTTCCCAGTTGAGCACCTGGAAGAAAACGAACACTGATGCTCCTGCATTCGGGGCCGCCCCTCTGAAAGTAAGGCCAAAAGACTCCTTTTACCCTATAGCGAGCTTCCGACCCCAAAGCAGGGGACTTTAAAAGAAAACTGTTAAGGGTCGAAGTTGCCCAAGTTATTTTGTCTGTGTCATTATTACCCCAGGGGTGGTCCAGGTGCCCCGAGAGGGTCTCTGCACTGCCCTGGACGTCACCAAGACAGTCGTGCCCCAGAGAGGGCCCCGGCAGCATTTTCTCTCTTGCTGGTTGACGGGAATTGAGGATTTCCCCGCAAGGCCACAAATTGTCCACAGGTATGTATCGTATCCCAGGCAGGCCCTGCTCCTCAAATTTGGAGTACAGATATAATGGCACCTGTTTTCTGCTTTCCTTTAATCAGCCCAAGTGTTCTGAAAGTTCGGCACTTGTCCCCGAGGCCGCATCCGAAGAACGAGGACGAGTGGTTTGAGGAGAAGGAAAAAGGAGTTTTATTGATTTGCCAGCAAAGGAGGAGGATAGAGCCTCCTGTCTGAAATGCCATCGTCCTTGTCATGAGCAGAAATACAGAGCTTTTAAAGGGTGGGTTCTCAGCTTCAGGCAATTGCTGTTCGACTGCAGTTGATGATCCTGATCGGCCCATCTCGTTCCCATCTCACCGAAGACAATCTCGTGACCTGCACCCGGGACCCCCAGGTTGGACTGAACCATCGGTAGCACAAAGAACAGAAGACATTCCTCAGCCTCTCCCAACCCCTGTCCTGAGACAGGGCACAGGTTTTAGTTCTCAAAAAGGAGTGGAGATGTTTTAAAAAGACAGAAAATATTTTTGCCATGTTTTCAGACCATTCCCTCTGCTACAAAAGACCTTAAATAAAAAGCAGAAAACCTCTGAACTGCCTAAAACCAGAGCACAGCTGCTCGGGCCCAGAGGGTTCTAGATATAATCTCCAAAATGGCCTTGACCCCTCACTCTATATCCACTCTGCCCCAAAAGAATTGTCCAGACCACTCGGGGCAACCCATTTCCCCTTGCCAGTGAGCGGCTTAGACATAAAAGAGACACGTGACC
Source organism: Mirza zaza (assembly GCA_008750895.1). Lineage (NCBI taxonomy): Eukaryota > Metazoa > Chordata > Mammalia > Primates > Cheirogaleidae > Mirza > Mirza zaza. The sequence continues at coordinate 17,615 of VSMD01103710.1, read as the reverse complement.
CAGCTCTGACCCCTGAGAAGGGAAGGGAACCTGCTGGGGGTGCCTGGGAAAGGTGTTTTCTCTCCTAAAATAGAGGATTTCACAATGACCATGGAGAAATTCTCTCAGCCATCTCTCTCTCCCAGCAAGCTCTCTTGGCATCATATTCCTGCGTGTCTGTCACTCCTCCCTTCCCAGCAGGGAAGAGAATACATCTAGGATAGAAAATACCAGCTCAGAGTTTGTAGACATTTCTCTTTGAACGTGTAGAGCAATAAAACTACTGATAGACTGTGTGGCATAATTTTAGAGTTTGCCTTTTTTTTCTCAAAGATTAAAGGAAAAAAAGACCCCTTTCCTTCAATTCAATTTTACCTACTCAGATGATAATGTCACAGTGTCACTTATTTAAGCTTGCAGTGAGAGATTTAAAAGCAATTGCCTGAAAGAAGTTGCTTAGCATCTTGCAAAGAAAGCCCTGCTTCAGGATGATTTGGATTTTCCATTCCTAGGAAGGAAGAAGCAAAGCTAAAGGCTTTTAATCCTAAAAGTGCCCTTTCCCAATTTCTGCAAGGCAGAAATGGAAAATGACCCCTGGGAGTCCAGGATTACATCTGTCCCCCCATGGTCTGATCTGGTTAGACGCTGCCGCCAGGCCAGGGCGGAGCTCAGGTGATGTGGGAAGATAAAGCCTGAGTCACACTCACGGGGTTTTTCCCTCTGAAACTAGATTTCCTCTCAAGTATGTCCTTTGAGATGAGACGTAACAGCAGCTGACTGACAGGACGTTTGCCAATAGTCACATCTGGTGACAGTAAATGTCGGTCTCCCAGCAAAATTTTGATTTTATTTCATTAATACCATCCTCACTGGTGCGATTGAAAGATGTAGAAAACATACAGCTCAGCACTCTGCAAATTGCAAAGCTCTACCAAAACAGGATTCCCTGTCTTTGTTCCCTGCCATCCAGGGTGCCATGTCTGGGGACAAGAACCCCTTTGTCCCTCTATGCACAGAGTTCTTCTGATTTGGGGTACTGGTTTATGCTCTTCTAAGATCGTCAAAATTTCCTGCTCCTTGACTTTGAGGATTGGAATCACAGGGACCCCTGTGGCTTCTAACACGGCAGATACTCCAGTCACAAGTAAATGTTGAAAATCGGCCGAGAGGACGCTGATGCGGGTCCCCAGGAGACAATATCCTCCAGCTCCGGGGAGGCTCTGCATCCCGCCAGGAGAGGCGAGGTCAGGGGAGTGGAGGGTTCCAGCAGGAAGGCAGTCGTGCCAACACGCAGAGGAAGGCAGCTGTGAGCCCCAATGCATCAAGAATACCCAGATAATCCAGCTCACTTCGCCAGCCTTGCCCTTGGGTTTCAGCTGTGGTGCCCACACGTTGCATTATCTCACACGTGCCCGTGTTAATTTCTGGAACAGCAATGACTCTTTTATACCCCCTCCCTCCAACCCCAGGACCTGGCAGTGAAAAATATCAGGATTATGCTGCTTTTCTAGTAAAAATCAGGAGGATTAAAGTCCTAACGAATACACTGGTGAAGGGAGTCCAGAAGAGTGCACTGTGAAGCAGAACACGGAAGCCACTGTAGCGCCCAAAAATACTCGGTAGTTATGATAGTTGCCATTTATTCCCCACGTGCTGGAGGCTTGACAGCCACTTTTCTCCTAGTAAGTGGCTGCTTTGTGGAGAGATGTGCCCAAGTCACATGGGAGAGGCAGCACCAGGATTCAAGCTCAGGGACCCCGTCCTTGGCCACCTCGCTCTATGACCCCTGCATGCCCTTGGTGCCAGGGACAGAGATGAAAGGCACGTACTCTCCAGTGAAGCACAGAGACTAATAAACAGATGGTCACAGTTTGGTATGGCATGGCCATGACAGAGAAGAGTCACTCACACAGACTGGGAGCACCAATGAACACTTCCAGGAGGAGGTGACAGGAGTAGCCCCGACAATGGCCTTAATCACACCATTCATTTTGCCACTGTGTGCCAGAAAAGTGTCATGATCTACAGTGACCACAGAGGTCGTGGTGCCCCTCTCCCACTTTGCAACTTCCACCTGTGCAGCTGTCCCTGCAGGCTGGCCGAGGAGCCCAGCAAGAAGGATGATGAGGACGAGCTGGCAAAGAAGGGATGGGGGCAGGGTTGGTGTGGGGCGGGGGATTCCAGGCACCCGGAACAGCTCCGGCACAGGAGGGAGGCCTGAGAAATGTCCCTGCAGCTGGAGCATGGGTCTGAGGAGGAACGGTGACAAGAAGACTAAGCAGCAGGCAGGGCCAGGTGCCCTAGCGGGCCTTTTATACCATGCCAGGGAGAAGAGATGTTATTCTTAAGGCTAAGAGAGTGTTTGGGAGAACGTGCAGGGAAATGGCAACACCACAAGTGTGATTTCAGAAAGAACACTGTTCCAGCAGTAGGGAGAATGAACTAGAACGCCGCAAGTCTGGGGAAGGCGAGAGCAGGGAGGAGCTTCCTGCCGGTCCAGGAGAGGAACGACAAGGGCCTGTGGAAAGACAGTCCTGGTGGGGGCAGACGAAGGGGAGGATTCCAGAGTCATTAAGGTCAGCTCAGATTTACTGACCAGAGGACCATGACAGCAGGAGACAAGGATGACTCGAGGCTTCTGGCTTGGGTCACCGGGCAGACAGTGACACTGTTCCCCTAGATAAGCTCCACGAGGGCAGCACTGTCGCTGATTAAGGGCGGCACCGTGAGCATGCGTGTGGTGACACGCAGTAGCATGCGGTGGCTACTCAGCGCATATTGATGGGATGAATGGCAGCACGGGCGCCTGCACGCGTGTTGTGACGGCACAGGCTGAGCGGAAGGTGCGGAAGAGCCGGTCAGGTGAGGATGTGCAGCAGGAAGTCACACCTACGAGGCTGGAGTTCAAAAGAGGGGCCTGAACCGAAGGTGGGGCTGTGGGAAACACGGCATTGGCGTCTGGGGTCAGGGGAGCAGAGACCAGAAGAGTTCACGGGCAGGCCCTGGCCAACACCAAGCGGAGGAACACGAGCCCGCAGAAGAAGTCTGAAAACATGGCAGGGAAGAATGGTGGCACAGGGAGTTTCGGGAAGGAGGGGCATCACAGGCCCTTGGGGGGCCAAGGAGAATGAGGACTGAAATTTAGCCATCGAGCTCAGCAACCAGGACATCAGAAGTCCCACAGCTAGTAGGAACACGGAGGCCCCACAGGCGCTGGCGGGGTAAGATGAGCACAGCTGGAACCGCGGAAAGACGGGGCAGGGACACAAAGCAGGCCTTGACATGCCGGAGCTCACCCAGACGGGCTCAGGGAACCCATTGCTAAATTTTCAGAAAACGTACATTTCAGGACTCTTTTCCTCCAGAGAAGGAAGCAGTTATTCACATTTACCACCACGCCACTGAAACCAGGCCAGAAGATGGCACCCTCCACATTTCTCCCCCAGGGAGTGTCCGAGGTCCACATCACCAAGTCCAGGGAAATCCCGTCTGGCCCAGAGTGGCACCAGTCTCAGTCAGGCTGGAGCGGCTGGTGTAGGAGACGGGGTGACAGCCAGGGATTACATGAGAGGAGCTCTTAGCTTCAGGGGATGCCGGTCACAGCTCTAGAGAGCTGTCTGTCCAGGCGTAGGTGCAGGACACAGAGGATCCAGGGGCTGGGAGGAAGTAGGTTCCAGCTGCCTGGCCTGACATTTGGGGCTGGGTTCAGGCCCGGAAGAAACCCAGGATCAGGGCAGAGGCCAACCTGGTGGCCTGGTCACCTGCACTGTGCTCGGGTTGGGGGCAGGGAACATCACAGACCTCCCCCAGTCCCTCTCTCTAATGCGGAGGGGTCTTCAGGATACTTCCAGGCCACTTCTCATTGCTTCAGGCCTGGCCGATGCAGCCTACAGGCCGCCGGGGGACACCAGGCTGGGAAAGGCACTATCTGGCAACCAAGCAGTAGGAAATGAGATTTATTTAACACCAACAAAAAGACCTATAAAAATAAGTTAGCAAAGAGCTGATGGATAATATGAATCACTGATGTATGAATCACTTGTTACACTTGGTGGTGTGCTCAGGCCTGGGAGCTGGGGTGCATTTTCCGTAGAGAATTAAAAAATAAGAAGAAATCCACCTAAATGGCCGGGCACGGTGGCTCACGCCTGTAATCCCAGCACTCTGGAAGGCCAAGGCGGGAGGATTGCTCAAGGTCAGGAGTTCGAAACCAGCCTGAGCCAAGAGCGAGACCCCATCTCTACTAAAAATAGAAAGAAATTAATTGGCCAACTAACATATATAGAAAAAATTAGCCAGGCATGGTGGCACATGCCTGTAGTCCCAGCTACTTGGGAGGCTGAGGCAGGAGGATCGCTTGAGCCCAGGAGTCTGAGGTTGCTGTGAGTGAGGCTGATGCCACGGCACTGTAGCCTGGGCAACAGAGTGAGACTGTCTCGAAAAAAAAAAAAAAAAGAAAAGAAAAGAAATCCACCTAAATGGTCTGCTTTCTATTATTTCCACATGTGGCAATTCTAAACAATGACAGTCCCTAGTTACACCCCAGATATGTGGTTTTGACTGTGATCTAGGTGATCGGTTGATTATATTAGAACAGCTAACATGTTCTTCATGAGTTCCTTTCTGTGGTGTTAGTTTCGTTACATCTCTTATTTTTCGGGTGTTGGAGACATGTCTTGTTTTTCCATTCAGATGACGACATATAACAAGCAGTCTGTGATGTGCTGTCTGTCATTATGTTTGGAGTTTAAGAGCACTCATAAAGATGCAATGTATGCTTTGGAACAATCAGCAAAGAACCTTACTTTGTGTGCACAATAACATAGACTGGCTATGAGTCACCACTTTCCTATTGTTCTAGCCTTGTACCACACATAACAGAAAGAGGTTTTAGCATAAGGGGCGGGGGGGGCGGGGGGAAGGGGGTTGAAAAAAGACATAAGCACACGGGACACAAAAGATTGGCATAGAATCAAGTTCTAGAGGCTATGCGCGGGGGCTCACGCCTGTAATCCTGGCACTCAAGGAGGCCGAGGCAGGAGGATCATTTGAGCTTAGGAGTTCAAGACCAGCCTGAGAAAGATCGAGACCCTATCTCTACTAAAAATAGAAGGAAATTAGCTGGACAACTAAAAATATATAGAAAAAATTAGCCGGGCATGGTGGTGCATGCCTGTAGTCCCAGCTAGTCGGGAGGCTGAGGGAGTAGGATTGCTTGAGCCCAGGAGTTTGAGGTTGCTGTGAGCTAGGCTGATGCCACAGCACTCTAGTGCAAGCAACAGAGTGAGACTCTGTCTCAAAAAAAAAAAAAAAGAAAAGAAAAAAGAAGAAGCAAGTTCTGGCGCATGTGAGCTATATGACCTTAGGAGGAGCTTTGCACTGAGCCACTCTGAGCCTCAGTTTCTCCATTGGTAAAATGGGGCCAACGATACCTGACTAGCTACTCCCAGCTTATCCTCAGGGTCCAGTAGAAGCAGGTGCAGGAAGGGGTGGTGCATACGTGAGCTCCTTCGGCTGCTTCAGTTCCTCGTGATCCAAGAAGGGGAAAGAAGAACGCAGAGCCAGCATATCTGGGAGGTTACATACAGCTTTAGATCTGGAACATCTATTTCCGCTGCAGACCAGCGTGCTTAGGAAGGTTTGAGGACATCAGAGTGAAAATCGGCACTGGGAAACTGAGTAAGCAGCACAGTGGGAAAGGGCCAGGCCAGGGCTTCTGGGAGTGCAGCTCACCGGGGAGCAAAGTTAGAAGGTGTGAGAGCTCATGTGCAGGGCCGCGCCTCTCATCTCACAAGCTCAGAGTGTTGGGCAGGGAAGGACAGGGAAGGTCTAGAAGCAGTTCTTACTGCTTACCAGCACTACTTACCAGTTGACAGATTAGATTTATAGCCAGAAGTCTCTTCTCTTTTCATTAGCTTTGCTGCATTTCAGGAAAGTGGATGTCTGTTCTATAAAGGAGGGTGGCAGAAATCCTATGAACACCACCAAATCTCCCAAATCAAGTGGAAAATAAAACAAACAAAAATACCCTCTGGTTCCTTTCCAGCTAATTACAGGGGGGGGGCATTTTTCCTCAACTCTCACAAGTCCTTAGTTGGAGTGGACCCCTGTAACAAAAGACAGATTAACAGGAGGAAAACAGAGGTTTATTATCATGTATGTTTCATATGTACGTGCGAGATACGCAGGGAGTGAGGCCCTTTCAGAGAGGTGGCTTTGAATTCCAGCTTATGTAGCATCTTCCGCAAAGAACAGTATATTTTTAGAGAAGTGATGAGACAAAGGAAAAGAGCTTGGAGTCTCTAGGGGCAGCAAACTGGGGTAAGACAAATAAATGGCAATAGAGGCCAGTTCGTAAGTCTTGTTCCTGTAGATTCCTCTGGAACCATCTCCAGGCAATAGGGTCTAAAGTTGTCTTTAGTGGTTAACCTTTGTTCTCCCTGTAGAAGTGGGGCAGGGTACCTTTTGTTTTTGTAAATTCCGTCCTGCTTTAGGCAAACTGAGGGAGGCAGGGAGCTCTCCTGCATCTGCTTCCTCATTGCTTCAGCTCAGCCATCCTTATGCCAGAGGCAATTTCAGAGTGGTGTACCCGGCCTCCTACACTACACACGGATTATGTAATGTACGAGCTTTTTCTTCACTATCTGAGAGATGATGGAAGGTGGCAGGCACGTCCAGCGGGTGCTGCTGCTGGCCTGGCGAAGGTGGGTACAGCTGCCACGCGCCCGGCACACTCCGCCCCTGCCCGCTCTGACGCCAAGTCGGGTGCTGTGACACAGGGCAGGGAGGGAGGAGAGCGGCAGGGCTGAAGAAACTGTCACCATCCCAGAATGAAAGGAGTTTTCCCCACAGATGTCCAGGCCTTCTCCGGGGATTTAGATAACCTAAGGCAGAGACAGGTGCCTGCCGAAGGGTGCTGCTCCCTCTCCCAGGTAGCCCAAAACAAGCAGGGCGAGGCTAAGAAGGGGACGGCCCCGTCAGATTCGAGAAAGGAGCCGCCAAGGGGATGCAGGTGGCCCAGGGGTTCCAGTGGTTGACCCAGAAGCAGGTGAGGCGGAGAGCCACGGATCTAGTGACTCACCTTCCTGTACGGAGGAAGACCAGGTGAATGTCCCTCGCAGGTGGAACCCCTCCTTCTCCGTGAGTCACCCCCTCTCTATGCACCTGCCTGATTCCAGCAGCCCAACCCACCTGTGCCAATTAGCAGCTTATGTTTCCCATGGGCTCGACAACCTGTCTTATTGGCAGTTCCTCAAAACACCAAGGTGAGGTAGTGTGAAATGTTATCCTGGAAAACTTCGCAGGTTGAGAAACACGGCCAAGTGCTTCCGATTGATGAGTAGCAGATCTAGAATTAGCCTCATTATGTTTCCAGGGTAGTACACAAGCCACCTGCCTCTCTGCTTCTTGTTCTCCAAATACTGCATCTGTGAAGTGTGCCAGGACCTCACAAGCGGTGTTTCTATGGCAGAGGAAGAAACCAAAGCAAACAACAATGCTCATTAATCTTGTCTCGGTCCCTTTCTTAAAAATTGAGGTGCCGGGATGTCCGGTTTGCCTTTTAAAGCCCCATGTACATAGAACAGGATGTATGCTTGCTTTGTATGTGCATGTTCAAGGCTATTTCTGGTCTGATGCTGCACCAAATTAAGTTAATTTTAACTACGATATTCTGAGTCTAAGATAGTCGGCTGTGGCATTTCCCAGGCCTGTGCCCTCTCGAATGTATTTCCAAATCATTACGCCGCACATGCTCATTGGCTTTCCCACTGGAATGGCCAACAGCGCAGGAAAACACAAGCTTCACATTTAACTGCGTCTACTACGGCCTTTTCCTTGGTAAAACCGAGGGGAAAACATAAAGCGCAGAAGCAGCGACCCGCACACAGACCTCTCCCAGCCTGTCAGAGCTGGCCCGCTGCCCTCAATCACGTTCGAGGCCTTTGCTGTAAGTGTGCAGAGGAAGTAACCTTAACCACACTGGGGCTAAAAAAAATATGACACTGGTTTCTGTTTGTGACTTTTGCAAATCAGTTTAATTACATCACATTTCCACCTCAAATGTGTGATGACAAGGTCAGGATTGCCCAGAAGGCAGAAAAAAAAATCCCGGATGTGCTGCCATCTGGCACCTCGCTGCACAGTCTGTTTTCCCTGTGTGCTGACGATGAATCACTTGCGGACGGCGTCGTGGGGCCGTCACGCGGCAGGCGTGGGGCTCCCCGAGGGGCCGGTCCGAAGCAGGCACCGTGCAGGAATGTGGCGGGACGGGAGCGGCCCTCATGTGTCCTCGTGGAGGCCAAAGGCGGCTCAGACTCTTTCTCGGGACAGTACAGAATTAAATAACCATGTGTCAAAATGTACAGCTACTGCCTTGCAACACCCAACAGGAAAACGTGCTGGCAGCACCCAACGTCTCTTGCAAAGTATAATTACAGATACCAGTGCTCTGAGAGTTAGCGTGGAAATAGTTCAAATCAACCTAAAATAGCAACGAAGGCCAAGTGTTAACCTGTGATATAGATTATCTGAAAAGCAACAGGAAGAAAGTCGAGAGTTAACTAGAAGGGGATTGCTCTCGATTTAACTACCATGTCGACCGACATTACCCTCAGAGACAGCTCACCCCTGCCCCAGACCCCACGCACCTCCGCAGTGAATTAGGTCTGAAATCTTTACGGACAGGTGCTTATGCTGGATACTCCACTCCCAGCACGTTGCAGCAATGAATGGAGGCACAGCTACAACTGTGGGGGCTTCGAGCGTTCATTTTAAATTTATTTATCATTTGAATGTGGTTTAGTAATTTTCCAGAGAGAAAGGACCTAGCATAGATTGGGCAGCGGCCACCATGAAGGGCCAAAAATTTCACATCTGCTGATGTTCTACCCTGACTCTCTCGCACAAAGACTATAATGTTGATTCACAAGGGAGCTTTGGAAACAAGTAGGCTATCGGCCAGGAAAGCCTGTCATCGCAGACTCCTTTGCACTGGGCCCATGAGCACAGTGGATTGGGAACACATCTAAATTATCCTAACAAAAAATCTTTTAGAAATGTTTTTAAAACAGCTAGTTGCCATGATCAAGACAGTATTTATATTAATAGCACATATGTATTTTCCAGAATACTTTAATAAAATAAATAAATAATTGGCTAAGTATCTTGTCACTAATTCAGACACTAGCTGTATTGTGGTTTTGGTCTGGGTATTATTATAATACTTCAATCTAACTTTTGAATTCTGACACCTGGACACAAAACAGACACCTCCCAAGTCATCTGTCAACTCACAACGATTCCCAGTTCCACGGGGGTGGCCTGGCCTTGTTTTCTGTATGTCACCTGCCTCCAGTGTGGACCAGGGTGCCACTCTACCCAGGGTTGGCCACTCACTGGCTCTTCTCCTGGAGGATGAGATGGAACACAGAAATTGTTCCCATGGTATCCCATGAAAACACAGGTACCGCCCAGACTGTGGGCAAGGTGGTGGCCAACACGCCCACCTCTTGCACCGAGGAGCCCGGAAGTTGGCCTGCAGAGACAAGAGGCGAAGCCCCGATGCCTTCTCGGACTTCAGGCCTGCCCTTGCAGAAGCCCGGCGGTAGGGTCAGTCCTGGTTCCATGTGACATTTCTGAGTACTTACATTTTCCTTCCTTGTTTGACTCTGGGCCATTCTGTCCTGATATGAACAAGCATAAGTTCAGATCTTACAATCACATTCTAACATGGGGCTTCACACTCCAGGCTGGCCGGACCCCACGCCCGGCAGCTCCTCCCTGCACTGCCCCCTGTTCTCTACGAAGAGCCCTCCAGTGACTTGGGTGTGACATCTGGCCCTGCTCATTTTAAGCATGTGAGATCAGCAAATCCTTTAGCCTCAATGAATTTTTGTTTCCTCAACTATAACATGAGGGAAACTAATTTAAAAATGATAATTTGATAGAGTACAAAAAGCTCGAACTTTGGGGCTAGCCTTGGGATAAAGCCATGCTCGGCCACCTCTCACAGCCTCTGTTTCCTCATTGGGCTGTTTGCAAAATTAGAAATAATACAGGTAAATGCACCTGGCATGCGACACATACTAAATGAAAGGTACTTTTATTGTTACTATTATTATTACTACTCTCACTGTTACTATCATTGCTGTTCCTCTTGTTCCTAACGAATGTGAAAGTTCTTTGTCATCTATAAAGACCATTTCCCTAAATAAGGGTATGCTTAGAGAGCCTTCCTTAAATACAAAGTGGCCTCTGACCGGGTCATTTTTCTTACTCAGCTGGAGGTATCCAGCTCGCCGGCACTTTAATGCTCCTGCTCTGAGCGGGTAATCCAGCATGAGAGCTATAGAAAAGTAGAAAATAGATGCTTTTCCCCCCACTGTATAAAGAAAAAGACATGCAGCAAAGCCATAGTGGGAATGTCACCAACTTTGGAGACAATTGTACCTGGATCCTGTCCTACTCCTTAACTGCTCTGAGTTCTCTCAACTGTAAAACCAACACGATGTCGGCACCTACTTCTTGGGATATTTAGGAATATCGGAGGTTGGATGTGCAAAGCGGTGCCCAACACTAATTATTTTCACGACAGCCCTCTGACAGCCATGCAGCTTGTTTCTCTGTTAACATGAACCCTCAATGCGTTTTCCTTCAATCAGCAATTTTCCTACTAGGTCATCACTTCGGAAAAAGATATAAATCAAACCTCCTTCCCTTTAATATTTATTGCCTTATTTGGGTGTTTTAGGAACTGAAATTTGCATTCAACGTAAGTTAAAGAGAACAAGTGCGACAGTTCACATGTGCTAAAAATCTCAGTTCATTCCGGAGTCCTGTTTTCTCTTTAATCACAAATCATTTTAAAACAAAAGCTAAAGGGGCTTCATGCCAGAAAATTTTTTAAAGAGCGATGTGCTAAAGATAAACATATGGCTTGGGTTTCCAATTTCAGGCCAGAGTTGATGTCCCAAACTGCCCTAGAAAATGGCAATGCTACGAGGTCGGAGGTGCTTTGGGGACATGCTGTGTCAACATGTGACGTCATCCTGGGGGCTTTGAGGGGGACCGTAGGGGGCCACATCTGCTGCCTCCCAGGCCACCAGGTAAGTAGAGTGACCAACTCTGCCTGGTTTGTCCAGCAGCATCCAGTTTTCACACTGAAAGTCCTGGTAATTCCTGAGTCCCAAACAAATCGGGACTCATCTACTGCATAGACTTGTCTTAAATTTTGTTTGTTTTTTTCCTCATCTATTTAGTAGAAGACACAACAAAAGGAAAAAAGTGATTGAGGACAGATGACCCAGGGCAGTTGGAAGCAACTGTCTCGCACAGCTACAGCCTTGGAGCTGAAGGCAACTCCTGGCTCCTCTCGTAGCTCAGAAGCCAACAGCAGCAGCGCTCATGGTTTAGCTGAGGGCTGTGCTTGCCTCTTGCTTTTATACACGTTTTTATAAAAGAAGATGAACTGGCAGCACCGTTCACCCCATACTTAACTTCCTCTTCACATCCTTTCTCCTATGGTTGGTGGAGCAGGGGAGGAAAGACGTTTCCCCTTTCCAGCCAGAGGAAATACATTTGCGAAGAAAATGAACCGAACAGCAAACTGCTCTTGCCTGGTGCTTTTTTAAAAGTAAAATTTGCTAGGGAGGGTTTGTTCCTCATGATTCTCAAAGTAACACAATGCCTATTGTCACAGAATAGGAAAACAGAGGAGAAGGAATTTGTTAAATTCACATCTAACCCCAGAAGGTACCTTTTAAAAACACACGTAATACCAACAGCACAGTACAAGCAGCAGACACGTCCCGTGAGCTGGACTCATTCAGATGAGTCACACTGAAATTCAACAGAACCACCAGCCACCCAGAAGGTTCTGTGGGCCTTTCATGTAGTAGCAGCAACAGCAAGCATGACATTTCCCCCATTGCTAAATGACAGCCATTCTCTCTCTTCGTGGTATTCAAGTCACGACAGAGCCTTGGCTCAATCCGTCCAGCAGTCAGCTGATGCGAGCAGAGTTCTCCCCCTGCGCAGGCCCCCGGGAAGGGGGCAGAGCCAGACCCTGCATTCGAGCACAGGAAACACACCGAGCAAGGCTGACGGACTGGAGCAGCGGGCACCGGGAGTGGGTGGGCCGGGGGGTATCCTAGTCCGGGAGGCAGCAAAAGCTTCCCGAGGACATTGTGCTTAAGCCAGGACCTGAAGGCTGCACCTGAGTTGACAGGTGAGGACAGAAAGGACGACACTGGCCGAGGGGGCCAGGCTGGGAGAGGCTCAGAGGCAGCACCCTCCCCCAGGGGCAGCGTGGGACAAGGCCAGGCAGACACGCTGAGGACAGAGAGAGTGAAGCAGGCGCTGAGGACACAGGGAAGGGAGCAGGACGGAAAGGGCCAGTCTGGAGGTCTGTGTCCAGGTGGGTTTCTTTGGTTTTTTCAATCGGAAGAGACAGTGGAGTGGGGGGCCATGACTGTGTTCTCCAGGGATCCAGGCTATAGACTCAGCAGAGCTTGGGGACTGATTATGAATGCAGGTGAGAAGGAGGGCCCGGCGACAGGTAGCAGAAGGAGAGCGCCAGGGGTCTGACAGCAGAACAGGCAGCCCCCAGGGCAAGGCTGGCTTCGCTGGCACGCGACCTGAACCATCACGAGGCTGGCTGGGCCCAGCACTTGGTTTAACACCCTGCTGTCACTGTCTTGAAATGCTTCATCATTTTTCTACAAGAGGCCCTGCATTCTCATTTTGCACCAGGTCTGCAAATTATAGAGCCAACGCCGCTCAGGGCTGCATGTTTTCTACATGTTTATGCAGAGTCTTGCTTGGCTGATGGTACCTGGACTCCGGCCAAGGCCTCCAGATCATTGATTTATCTGCCAGGCAGGACACGAGTGCAAAGGAGCTCATGCCACCCGGCTCGGGGCTCCTGGGGTCAGTGAGTGTATCAGGGAGGATCTGTGGGTAAAGTCCACAACAGCAAGGGACACACGGAAGACTCATTGTCACTAGCTCTGGAGACAGGAGACTGAGGACGTTTTGATAACATGAGCTTTTTCAGTTTGCTGCTTGAGTAAAACAGGAATTTTCCTCACCCAGCTTTCACTTAGTTTAATAAATCAAACTAAAAAATTCCATGAGTTCAAGCCAAGGCCAAATGGTTATGCCATTTGGCAGAAAAGACTTTTAAAAAATGAATGATTTATTATTTTCTTCGGCTAAGGATTTCAAAGGACGCCTAAGTCTCAGGCAACACCATATTTGCATTGGAAAGAAAGTTATTATTACAAAGGTTTAAAAGAAAATTTGTGAATATGCCTGTGCTTATATTTCAGGAAGGAAAAAGAGAGAGGCATTTAGCAAAACCCTTAAGATATATACAATAAGCTGATTATTCAGGGAACTGTCTATAAATTCTCTAGAGTTGGTATACAAAGTACCATAGGCCTCTGGGTTTTAATTATTATTATTTTTACTATGAAATGAGAAAATAAATGATTAAAAATATCTCAAATATGGATCACCATTCTGAATTTCTTTAGGTGTTCTATATTCACTTACAGCCACCAATTTCTATAAAATGCTAAAAATCATAGGAAGAAAAGGGAAAATTTGGCAAGCCCCTCCAAATATTTACAAGGATACATCTTCTGAAGTCTAGTAATGTAGTTAGAGGGAAAAGCTTTGAAGTCATATAGTTTTAGGTTCAGACCTCAGCTCCATCTTGGGCAAGTTTCTTAAACTGCCCGAGCCCCGGTCTTCCCATATAAAAAACGGGTGTAACGCCCAGTCTTCCTTTAGAACGTATACACAGTAATCACTCAACAACTTGCATGTTTTTAATAGCAGAGCTGCTAATGGGCAATCCCATGCACGGTGACCTGTGTAAACCCTTGTGAGTGTCCTTACGAGCAAGGCTTTGTTCCTCAGCGGCTCCGAGTGCAGGGCCAAAGCCAGGAGCTGGGGAAGCTGCTCCGTACGGGACAGACACGCACGAACTGGCTTTGGACCCTGGGAAGAGAAGAGGTAAGGAAGAGAGGAAGTGAGGTGGGGAGGACGGGAGAGAGAGTGGGTGAGACGGTGTCACTCAGGGCGCCACATGGAGAGAAGCACCCAGGGACATATCCAGGGTGGGAGGCCGACAAGCTTTTGAGAGCCCAGACGCGCTTGCGTTTCTGTAGGGTGAGCCAGTGTCTTACCCTAAGCTAACCCGCGGAGAAATTGGTGATGTGTGTGCCGCTGCTCTTTCTTAGGGCTGCAGCCACAACTACCACCAACTGAGTGCCTGGAAACCAGAGAAATGAGTCCTCTCCCAGCCCGGAGGCCAGAAGTCCAAACTCAAGGGGTCGGCAGAGTTGCTTTCTTCTGGGGCCCTGAGGGACGTTCCGTCCCACCCCCCGCCCCCGCCAGCTTCTGGTGCTGGCAGTCCCGGGTGTCACATGGTGTTCTCCCGGCTGTGTCTCCCTCTGCGTCCTCACACAGCCTTCTCCTCTCTGCGCGTCCAAATTTCCCTTTTCTCATAAAGACACCCGTCCCGGGATCAGGGCCTGCCCTAGCCCAGAGTGACCTCATCTTAACGGGCTACATCTGCAAAGACCCTATGTCCACATAAGGTCACACCCACAGACTTTGGGGATTAGGATTTGAACGTATCTTTAGGGGGGGACACAATTTAACCCACAACAGGTGTGGACAAGGTGCAGCTGGAGGTGGCCAGCCCGACAGCTGCACGGCCCAGGGTCGTCCGCAGCCTTGAGGACGAGGAGATCACTCTCGCAGCGCCGTCTATGCAAGCCCTTCTTGCTTGGCTGTCGGTGTGGACAGCTGTGCTATGTTAACCCTCCTCCACTCCACTTCCTGCCTCTGCCCATGTCTGGGAAAGTTTACACTAAGCACATGCTCCTACGACGACCACACAGGCTGCAAACTGGTTAAACGTGCGGCACCTTCCAGTGAGGGCGGATCCTGCCCAAGCCTCACCTGTCCAGCCCGAGCAGCAGGCGCGTCCGTGATATGCAGAAGGACATTCCAAGCCTGGTGCCAAACTACGCAGGGACCCCGTAACTGATTCCCCTTCCCTGGCTCTAGGCTCAAGCGGCCTTCTGAGAGTGGCTTATCTTTCAGGAGGGAAGAAGGGAGAGCACGTGTGGGCCAGAGGGCCGTAGAGTCTAGCACTGTGGCTCCCGCTCGAAGGCAATAAAGTGGCTTTCTGGCTACAAACGGTCAGTGCAGGGGCCGGGTTCATGAGAAGTCTGTCCCTGCCGATGTGTGCTCTCTCGGCGCACTGGCGGTTGGGTTTCTCAGGCTGCGAGGGTGGATTCCTCCTGGGGAGGCGGCTTGGGAGACAGCCAGGCTGGCCCTCACCTGCCCCTCACTCACCCCTCACCTGGCTGCACCCACCTTCTTGACCTTGTTGCCCTTGGGGCTCGATTTTCTTTGCAAATTGCTCCAGGTGCAAAACTTGGGGTCCCTAGGGACACAAATGGAAGCCGTCTAACTCAGCCTGGGGGGGAGGGGAGGGGAGAGTCCAGGAGGAGGCACGGGCGCCAGGCGGAGAGGGGCGGAGGGAGTTGCAGGCCAAGGGTTGCAGGCCCCGAGAGTGTGGGTGCACTGGGGACTGGGGCTCCTGCGACGGGGGCCGAGTGTGTGTGAGGACAGGCCAGCAGCCAGTCTGCAGAGGAAGTCAGGTGCCAGATCGAAAAGTGCCCTGCATGCTCTGCTACGGAGTTTGGACTCGGTGCAAAGGCCATGGGAGCCATTCGGGAGTTCAGGCAACAGTGTGGCCCATGCAGGTGCCCATGTCACCGGGGCAGCTACGGAAGGATGGCTGGAGGGAAACAAAAAGGGCAAAGAGGCATGTGAGGAGGCTGTTGTGGTCGCCCACCCTGATCAGGGCCAGGTGCGGAGAGAGAGACTTAAGAAAGAGGATGGACGCCCTGATGTGGAACGTGACAACAGAGAAGGCCAGGATGAAGGAGATAGTGATACCCCAAGTGGGTAGAATTGTGTCCCCAAGAGATATGTTCACATCCTAACCCTAGTACCTGTGACCTCATTTGGAAATAGGATCCCTGCAGACATAATGACATTAAGATGAGGTCCCGCTGAAATAGGCCCTGAGTGGCTCCTAGGTCCAACGACTGGTGTCCTTGTAGGAAGAGGATATTTGGGCACAAACACAGAGGCACAGGGATAAAGGCCATGTGACAAGGGAGGCAGATGTGTCTGGAGCGATGTGTCTTGGGCTAAGGAACACCAAGGATTGCCAGCGACCGCCAGAAGCTGGGATGAGGCAAGGAAGGACCCTCACTCGAGTCTTCAAGGGGAGCGTGGCCCTAACACCACCTTGACTTTGGACTTCTAGCCTCCAGAGCTGTGAGGGAATCCATTGCTGCAAAGCCAACAGCTGTGTG
Source organism: Mirza zaza (assembly GCA_008750895.1). NCBI lineage: Eukaryota > Metazoa > Chordata > Mammalia > Primates > Cheirogaleidae > Mirza > Mirza zaza. The sequence continues at coordinate 1,230 of VSMD01103710.1, read as the reverse complement.
GTACTTTGTACGACAGCCCTAGGAAACCGCCATGGGGACCTTTGCGCAGACGGGACAAACAGTGTGTGAGGAAAGGAACTGGGTGTAGGATGTGGAGCCTGAACGGGGTGGCCCGGTGTGGGAAATGCCTGGGTGGAGACAAGTGTGAGCCTCGGGGACAGCCGGCTCACAGAAACCGTCTGGGCTGGGAACGGAGACCTGGGGCCCAAGAAGGGTTAAGCGGACCAGAGGGCGAGCCCACCCAGGGACACCTGTAGGGTGAGAGGAGAAGGCAGAGGACAGGATCTTCTCGGCATGGCTCTCGGTGTTACAGCCTTGACATCAGCAGCAGTTTTGACGCTGGTTAGTGTGTTGTGTGCTCCTTAAAACATATTAAGCATCCATGTTTCATGTTTCTTTCTTAAGAGAAACACCTGCAGTCATTTCTCAGGTCATGCTTTCCTTAATATTATTTTTTTATTAAGTAAAATCCAAAAGGAAAAAACCCACATTGGTTAGGGAAGAATTTCATTCACTTATTCCCCAAACACTTCTGAGCGCCTGCCAGAACGCAGCCCGAGTGACCAGCCCAGAGCGGGGGTGTGGACACAGTGGCCGGGCTCCCCGCCCTCTCCACGTGGGCAGCGGGGTGCAGAGGTCGCTGTCCCGGGAGTGAACACGCCTGCAGGGGGTGTGGAGGCAGCGGGTGAGGCCAGACGAGAAGGCCTCGTGCAAGAGTAAGAGCTTCGGCCTGGTATCCCGAGGGCGAGAGAAGCCACTGAAGGGCTTAGTGCACGGGAGGGACAAGCGGAGATATTTGCATCTTGGAAACCTTAATTCTGGGTGAAGAGCAAAGTTGGAAGGGGCCAAAGGGCTTGCAAGAGCAGCAGTGAGGAGGCTTTGGCTGTCATCCAGGCAAGAGACAATCCCCCAGGTTCAGGGGCATGGCAAACGGGATGGGACAGTCTGGGCAGAGTCCAGATTCTGCCACCAGATGTGGCACTGAGTCGGATGCGAGGAGTGAGGCTGTTAAGAGGCCAAGGCTGACGTCCCGGGGACCGAGGCGTCGTCACAGAGCAGGAGCAGACACGGTTCTGGGGGAGCCGATGAGGTCGGCTTTGCACATGTCGAATGTCAGGTGTTTGTGGGACGATGAGTTGGAGATGCCGAGTGCTCTGGAGCTAGGAGAACTGGCAGTCTGAAAGGCCCTGAGGTTCCCTAAGGAAAGTGTCTGGAGTAAAAAAAAAAAAA
>VSMD01103706.1:0-17675 GCA_008750895.1 Mirza zaza | reverse complement strand
GCCATGCTTGGCCAGAGTTGGAGAATTGAGTCTATCCCAGGGACTAGGGAGCCCTGTTTGCAACTGACAAGGTATAGAGGGCCTTCCAGCCAGCTTCTTTCCAGAATATGTCATCAGTAGGTAATGGAGGCACATTCCTGGTTCTCTACGGAGACCTATCCATCAGATCTCAAACCCTGACCCTGACCCTATCCACCCCAACCAACTAATGCTAGGACAGAGATTCCCGCAAAACTAAAAGCTGAATTTCATCTCTGCAGCCCTGACCCTCTTCCCCATCAAGCTGCTCTCATTCCTAGGGAGCAGGTTATAGAAATCAACCATGCTTGGGGCAAGGTTGACTTCACACTGGTGCTTTACACTGCTTCCCTACACCAGGTAGTACAGCCCAAGATATACTACTTAGTCTGCTGAGCAAACTTTGCTTAGGACCAAAGCCTACCTACCTTTCTAGAAAAGAGGGTGGGCATCTATGTATGAGTATGTGTGCATGAGAGAGAGAAGGGGAGGAGGGAGGGAAGGAGGGGGGAGAAAGAGAGACAGAAACAGAGACAGAGAAAGAGACTTGAGGAAGTGAAACTGGATCATTTAACCAACATTTGGAGGCAATCAATCAACCTGAGAATCCCAAGGAGGGTGATAAATGACAGGCATCCTTTGTTTTCTCTCAAAGAGTATCAAATTCCAAACCAACAAGTCTGATACTCTATTTTCACAGCAAGTGTAGCCACAGATGGTACCTCACCGGCCCGGGTTCTGCTGGACTCATAGGAACTCTTGAGAAGCAGAGAGCAGGCACGCAGGTGACAGGGCTAAGGGCCTCAGGATACCAGGGCCCCAGCCATGCAGGTAAGTAACAGCTATAAAATGGCAGCTTCTCTGTCCTTTAGAAAGACAGGGCGAGACAGCGCAAAGAGCCTGTGCTTATGAAATCTAAGTCTCCTCCGATGAGTTTAATTCAGAGCAGAGTAGAGGTTTCAGGAATACCTGCCAGTCACAAAATGGGCAATGGTGAGGACAGGATAGAACCAGGGCTAAAGAAGGGAGCAAGGAAGGTAAGACCCAACAAGGCATACGCTTAGTCTAACACAGGAAAGATGAGGGACTGGAGCCCATTACCTACGACAAAGCAGAACCAAACAGGGAAGTGGGTGGGGGTAGGCAGGGATTCAGGATCCATTTGGAGCCTGAATCCTTTTTTTTTTTTTGAGACAGAGTCTCGCTTTGTTGCCCAGGCTAGAGTGAGTGCCATGGAGTCAGCCTAGCTCACAGCAACCTCAAACTCCTGGGCTCAAGCAATCTGCTGCCTCAGCCTCCCAAGCAGCCGGGACTACCGGCATGTGCCACCATGCCCGGCTAATTTTTTCTATATATATTAGTTGGCCAATTAATTTCTTTCTATTTTACAGTAGAGACAGGGGTCTCACAATTTCGAACTCTTGACCTCGAGCAATCCACCTGCCTCGGCCTCCCAGAGTGCTAGGATTATAGGCGTGAGCCACCGCACCCGGCCTGGAGCCTGAGTCCTTTAGCCTAACATCAAAGCCCCTCTCCAATGGCCCAGGTTTCAGCTCTGGCCCCATCTCTCTCACCAGTCAACACACTCTACTCTCCATCCCAGAAATAATGAACCGTTTGTAACTCCCCAAAGTGTCACCTGCACCAAAACTCAAGGCAAATTAAAAGGAGTCCCATGACACAGGCACCCCTTCCCTTGATCCTAGGAGAAGCTAGAAACCCTTCGAGGAGAGCTCAAGGCCTTGTCCTTCTCCGAACAGACTACCCTTCTCTCAAACCAGAGGCAGACATACTTGACTCTGCTGTTCCTGAAATCCTAATTATGCTTCCCCCTCAGGGCCACATGTCGGGGAGATATAGTCAGCCCTTCATGCCCACAGTTTCAGCATCCATGGATTGAAAATATGTTAAAGGTAAAAAAAAAAAATAAAAATAAAAATAAACAATACAATAAAACAATACAGAATAAGTATTTACATAGCATTTACATTGTATTGGGTATTGTAAGTAATCTAGAGATGATTTAAAGCATACTGGAGGCCGAGCGTGGTGGCTCACGCTTGTAATCCTAGCACTCTGGGAGGCCGAGGTGGGAGGACTGCTTGAGCTCAGGAGTTCAAGACCAGCCTGAGCAAGAGCGAGACTCCTTCTCTACTATAAATAGAAAGAAATTAGCCAAACAACTAAAAAATAGAAAAAATTAGCTGTGCGTGATGGTGCATGCCTGTAGTCCCAGCTACTCAGGAGACTGAGGCAGGAGGATCGTTTGAGCCCAGGAGTTTGAGGTTGCTGTGAGCTAGGCTGACGCCACGGCACTCTAGCCCAGGCAACAGAGTGAGACTCTGTCTCAAAAAATAAAATAAAAAATAAAGCATACTGGAGGATGTGCTTAGGCTACATGCAAATACTATGCCATTTGATATTTAATATTAATATAAGGGACTTGGACAAAAAATCTGTAGATTTTGATAACTGTGGGGGATACTGAAACCAATCTCCCATGGATACCGAGGGACAATATATTATACAAACACGTGCGCGCGCGCACACACTCACACACAGGCTACTAGAGAGGTAGTGGCTGAGTATCATTACCTCCCAGACACTAGGAGCGATGTAGAAAACCCCCGCTCCAAGACACTCACAACTTCCCCACCTTGAGACTCTCTCCTGTCCACTATCTAGAACCTGCCTCCAAATACTGCAAAGGCAGCAGGAAGTTCTTTTCTGACAAAATTTGGCCTCACTCTAATTTTTGAATGTCATGCAGCACTTTTAGGCGGGCCTAGGGATAATTCCAATATCCTATGGCTTTCCTTTATCTATTTTACCAACTTTTGAAATAGTTTGTACTTTGAGCAGCCCCTACCTAATCCTTTCTGGAAGCAGGTTCATGATTTCTGGGGGGGTTGAGGGGACGGTAAGCGGCAAGTGTGGGGAGCTGACGGCCACCTTTTAAACTAGATCATATGGCACTGGACAAATAATCGCAGAGCAGCACAAAGTCGGATGGACCGGCACAGCTCAGGAGTCCCTACTGCTCCTGGCGGCTTCACCTGCACAGATAGGAAAGTGAGGTCCCACAGACCGCACAGCCCCCTACACACACACACACCTGCAAGCAGAGCTTCGCGGGCACAGATGGAAAAGCCAGGACACACAGACACCGCCGTGGACCCACGCTCGCAGCCGTAGATCCTCCAGCCTCCCCAGCCGCCCGGCTGCGAGTACCGAGCACCCCAGCCCGCCTCAGCAGCTCACCAGCGCCAGGCGGGTCTCTGGGAGCCCCCAAATATCGCGGTATTTCGGCCGCCCCTCCCACCGAATCTGACTGGCGCGCAGCCTCACGAGAGAACTGGCAGGCTACATGGTCGCGTGGCCTTCTGGGAGTTGTAGTCCATGTCTCTGCCTTCGGAGAGCTGTAGTCCACTGGCGGGCAGGGAGGGGGTGTGTTTCCCGGAGAAAACTCGTATTTCTGGGATTCTCGCTAGGAGGGCCTGGCCTATCTGACCTCCTCACCCTTATCCCCAACACACATGCTGCTCATCGCTAGGGGGACTTAATACTTAGTATTTACCTCTTCTGTTTTAGATGCACAGGCTACAGAGATAAATCAGACCATCCCTGGTCTTGAGACAAGCTGGGACACAGAAAGTCACAGTACAAGGTCCGCCTGAGGAAGCACAGGGGACTAAACAACTCCGGGCAGGAATGCCCTCGCAAAGAAGTCACCTGAGTGAATCTTGTGGTGAACAGGGGTTTAGACAGAAGACGGGAACAACATTCCAAGTGGAGGACACAGCACTGGCAGAAGGAAGGCGGTGGAAGACGGCACGCGGGGCACACGCCCTGCCTTCTTCATTCTCCGGGATTCACCGGCCCCCAGGAGCCTTTGTGTCCGTTGAAGCAGCTCTACCTGCGGCAGGTCTCTCATGGCCAGAGCTGAGGGGGGGCCTCCTTGCTCTACCCTTGCCCTTGCCGCAAGGAACCATCCCAAACCATCCCTCCCCACTGATCCCACTACTCCTACATCCTCCTCAGGGAACTTTGAACTTTCTCCTCCTAAGGCAGGAGGCCTCAGGTGGCAATCTCAATGCCTCCTCTAGACTGCCTCAGAGAAAGAGCCACCCAGTTAGTGGTATGGCTTTTGGCCCCAGGGAATGACAGGCCACAGACCCACCCAACCCCTCTACCTTCATGCCCCCGCCCACGGTGAGCTCCATGCAGGCCCACATGAAGACACATGACACAGAACACGCAGGGCCAAATGTTCCCTTTATTATGGTTCACTCAGTTACCACAAACATACACATTGGCTCAGGCAGGTCAACTGCCACCTGGGATGATCCATCTCCCAGAAACAAAGAGGAGCAGTGGGCACCCGGAGACTGCCCAAGCAGGTCACTGGCAGGCCGCAGACCTGAGAATCCCCAGAACCGGCCTGGGCCCTCCTCTACCCCACTCCCACGCCAGACCATCCAGCAGAGATGAATCTGTGCTCAGTCCCCACTTCTCACACTAGTTCCTTCCCCAGGGAAGTGCATAGTTGCCTGAAGATGCAGTATCCCAGGGCCTGAACAAACCTGGGCCACACATGGGTAACAGGCTTTCCTGAGGGGAGAGTCAGGGTGTGACCATATTGGTCTGGGCCAGGAAAGAGGAAAGGCAGGTAGCATAGGAAATCAATTAAAGATGATACCCAACTGGTGATAGATGCTAGGTTGGGAGCTGGACCACAGCCTCTCTGGAGCTACCAGAGAGACTAAGGGAAAGGGAGCCAGAGATCTGGGGTAGGGGAGAGGAAAGGGGAGGAAGAGCCTAGACCTAGGGTCTCTTTGCAGGTGCCAGGGGCTGTGACAACTGCTTTCCAGAAAGAAAATGGGAGAGCAGAGAGGCAATTATACTCTGTGGTCCAAGCCTAAGGGACCATTGGGAAACAAGCTCCTGGCTCCCCTTATAGGGCAATGAAGTACCTGGAGCTCAAAGCTCAGGGTGGCCTGGAAGCCTAGGTGTTGGGTTCCAAGCTGGAGTCAGCCCAGAGTAGCCAAGTGGGGTTTGGTTTTTTTGTCCAAATAGCCCAGGTAGGCTTCTGCTGGGAGAAGGGAAAGTGGGAAATGGGCAGTTCTGCTCCTTGGGTGAGAACCCACTCCACTCTAGGTCTCAGACAGAGCTGGGGCCTCTACCAGCAACGTTCTCACACTGCCCCATGAACTTGAAATCACTTTCCTGAAAAGGCAAGGAGGTTCTGACAGGGTGAGGAAGGGCTAAGAACCAAGGTCTGTAGGCAGAGGGGAGCAAGTTTTCTTGATTTAGGAGAAAAAACCTAAACTAAAGCCAGAGAGCCTCCTCTCCCACCCTGCCTAACCTGAAATCCTATTTAGGCCATTGTGCTTACAGCTAGGACTGGGCCTGTGCTTCTTCCTGGGCCCTGAGTTCAAGTGCCCAGAAGTGCCCTCTGACCAAGAACAAGCCAGGGTGGGGGAGGCATGCTCACCTCCCACTGGGCCCTGCCTGCTTTCTTCTCTGACCTTCCCTCCAGGCCTAGCCCTCCAAGCCCTGGCCCTCCTACCAGACCCAAAGAGAACAGCTACTGCTCCCAGAAATCCAGTGATCACTAGGAGACACCTAGACACCCCAGTGGGCTGGGGACCAATACTTACTGAAATGCCCTCTGCTCCAGCTGCGCCTTTATACCTGACAACTGCCGGACACAACCCAGCTCCTCAGGGAAGGCAGTGGAATGTGCCATCCACAAGGGCAGAAGCCACCTGGCACATAGTGGGGTCAGGGTAGGAGAATTAAGCCACAGCAGCTGGGGTATGAGGAGGAGGCAGAGGGCCACAGGCAGAGGGGCTCCAGGGGCCTCTGGGGAGAGGAGGAGGAAACGAAGAGGGGAGAGAAAAGAGGAGCCTGCCTCTGCAGGCCAAGCTCTCAGAGCCAAGAAGACCAACCCTGCGTTTTCACTCCCTGAGAGTCAGGGACTCAGGTGGGCTCTGCCTCTCCAGCTGTGTTCCCCTCCCACATCAGGGCTAAGGCTCAGCTCTCCTGTCAGCTTCCTAGATCTGGGAATCAGATCAGATTTAGGAATCTGGGCTCAGTCTCAGGAGCAGATACAATTGAGATACTCAGCCTTAGGGAAAACAAAAGCCACATGGGAAAGAGAAAGACAGACCCTGGGCAAGGGAAGACAGCACAGGGACTCTGACAGCAGGGAAGAGATGAGGGAGACAGAGGCCGAGGGAGGGGAGAACTGGATGGATCAGAAGGAGCAAGGGGAGATCCCCTGCCTGTCCTCACCGTTCCACCTGCCACCACCACGAGTGCTAAATACTGTTGCTTCCCAGGAAGACCAAAAGTGGAAACAGTCTCAGCTCATGACCCTAGGGAGGGGCTGGGCTTTCTGCTATTCCTACCCCTACCCCATGAAGGGTCCCTCGGCCAGGGTCAGAAGGGACAAGTGAGGGTGGAGGGCTGGTTTAGTTCTAAACATACATCTAGCACCACAACAAGAGACCTCCACTGCACACTGTTTCACGAGGGGACACGGACAGCTACTACGGCACAGGACAGCTCCATGTGCAGCCCACAGCTCTTGGAGTGCCAAGAGCAGAATCCAAAAGGTGGGCAGCAGGGGGCAGACATATACATATATACATATATAACTCTGATTCTTTATACAAAGTGGGGGAGAAGGAGAAAAGGGAAGGGGGAACCCTGCTTGGTCACCACAACAGATGATGTGGCTTGAGCCCCCTGTCCCAGTGGCCCCAGCCCTGCCTCCTGGTAGGCTTGGCTGGTTCACATCTCATTGGAGTATGTGTAGCTGGGGGTGGCAGAATACTGAGTCTGCGGCTGACTCATGGCACCCTGGGCCGCCCCCATGGCTGCATTCTGGGCTGCCTGCTGCACATGCGGATTCTTCCATGCCCCCGTGGTCCACTCCTCCTGAGCTTTGCTGAAACTCCCCCCACTGCCCCGGTAAAATTTATGAACCTGTAGGAAGAGGAGCATGAAGAAGGGTTAATTGAAGGAAAGTGGCAGCCCAGGAAGTAGATAGGACCATTTGTGAAAATATAGTCCTCCCTCCCCTTCCATGCCTGTGTAGGAAAGTCCGGCAGGCAATTCCAGAGTGAGACCCTTGGAAGAAAGACCTCTGGACCCTCTTGGGGGTGGGGTTGTTTTATATCACAGCCCCCTCCCAAAGCCACCCTCTCACCCTTGAGGGGACCACATACCATGCTGAGGGCGATGAAGGAAAAGATGGCCACAACCGTGAACATGACGGTGGGAATGAGCATCACAACTGCTGAGCCAATGTTTGTTCCGAAGAAGGAGATGGTGGCAATCCAGCCGCTGTGGGAAGAGGCCAGCAGTGGGGCTGTGGGTGGGATGAGGGGTGCCCAGGGGCCACCCCACTGGAGCAAGGGACTACTACCTCACTGCCACAGGGAAGAATCATACCACTGGATTCAGAGGGACCATCTTACTGACCCCCTGTCGGTGGCCCAGGAAGACCCTGCCCCGTGGCTCAGACGTGCCCCAGACTCAAGGTTTCCTTCTCCTGGGTTTTCCACAATGCTTGACACCCCTCGGCCCCCCAGAAACCACGGCCAGGTTTTCCTTCCCCTCTGGTGCTATGGCTGCACCACTACACTCTCCTGAACCCTCTCTCTCCCCCAGTAACCACCCAGTGCCCCTCGGGCTAGGAAGTGTGGCACACAGAGGTAAGCACAGGACACGCTCAAGGTGCCACCCCTACCAGCCCCAGACCAGACCCCTGCCTCTTACCAGACACCCCAGCCTGGGATGCCCACAGCCTGGATGATGCTGATGACCATCTGGGCCATGAAGGTGAAGAAGAATGCCATGAAGCTGAAGGAGCTGTCGGTCCTGCAGCAGAGGAGATGGCTCCCGTCACCCGGGCAGAGGGCTAGAGTTTCTCTACCTTCAAGGTCCCCAAGCCCTTCCAAGTTTAAGTAAGTGCAAAGTAGATAGAAGACCCTTAAAAACCTAATGGAGAGGCCAGAATAGGCCAGTGTTTATCCATAGATCTTTGCAAGGTTCCACATGTTAGGCCTGTTTGTGCAACATTACACAGGGAGGGATCTCCTCATGAATGGCCCACCCTTTGGTACATGGGAGGCTGACCCTATTGGCATATAAATAGATGGCTCCATTGTAGCAGGAATAGAGTCCCATTGTCAAGGGGATGGACAGCCACATGGGCACCAAGACAGCTAGTGTCACTGGTACATGGATGGATGTCCCCATGGGTTCAGAGATGGAATCCCATTGCCACTAGAATGGACAACCTATTGGTACCAAAATAGCAGCTAACTAGCACGTGGATGGCTCGATTCCAAAGAGATTCAAGATCCCATTAGCATTGAGATAGATACTCTACAGGCACCAAGACAGATAGCCTTGTTGGTACATGGATGAATAGTCCCATTGGCACAAAGATTGAAAACCCAATTTGGCACTAGGTAGACACCCACTGGCACCAAGACAGCTAGCCAAGACAGCTAGCCACACTGATACATGGTTGGGTGTCCCTTTGACACACAGTTGGATGACCGCATTGGCACATGAATAGTGTTAGTGATACACGGATGGCTGGTTCCACAGGCACATGGATAGATGTTCTCCTTATCACCAAATCAGCTAGCCCCATTGGTACACGGATGGGCAGTTCCACCAAGACAGGTGGCCCCATAGGCAAAATTCGACATGCAGTTTCCTGGGGAAGGTGATGGCAGAAGACAAAAATGGGGGGGGCATGGGCAATATACATAACCTTAACATTTGTACCCCCATAATATGCTGAAATAAAAAAAAGAAGACAAAAATAGGCCTGTGCTCTGTGTTGCACCCCACCCAAGGATAACGTGAGGAGGGAAGGAACTAAGAGGAAGGCTCTGACTCCTACCCTCCCTCCTCAACCTGGAGCCCCCGAAAGCCCAAGCCCCACCTGGTAGTCTGAACCACGGTGAACAAAGGAAAGTAAAGTGAGTTTGGGGGGTGGCAAAAAAAGTGGGAAAGAGACAGGGGAGATGGGCAGAGATGGGGCTGGGAGCTGGGGTCAGCGCCAACCACTTACTTGAAGGCTTTGTAAATGGGCCGAAACCAGCAGACGTAGGAGCAGGGTGTGAAGAGGATGAGCCAGAGAAAGGCGAGGCCAAAGTTGGTGGCTCCCCCGCCTCCGATCAGCCACGCGAGGCAGCCCACCAGGTTCACGGCCAGCGTGACGCTGTTCACTGCAGGCCCAGGAGCACATGCACACAGAGACAGACACCCAGGCCCGTACGGAGACACACAGGCACCCAGACATGGTCAACACAGATCCACAATCAGACAAGCAGAGAGAGATGCAAACAAACATGGATATACACACACAAATGCAAGCCACATTTATAGATTTACACCCATACAGAAGACCCACAGTGCATATCGATGCACACACGGAGACACACAAGACACACACAGAAGGAGAAGGAGTACAGATTGTAAGAAAGAAAGCTGGGAGCTCTGACCAACCTGCCTCCCCAGACACCCTCCTAAGGATCTGAAAAATACGGAGAGCAAAGGGTCTCCCCGGCAAGCCCCCTTTAAAGGATTAAAGCCTCAGGGTGGTAGAAATGCTCTTCTGCTTATAAGGCAGCTTGTAAGAAGCACGGTGGCTCATCCCTATAATCCCAGTGCTCTGGAAGGCTGAGGCAGGAGGATCACTTGAGGCCAGCAGTTTGAGGCATAGTGCGCTATGATCGTTCCTGTGTATAGCCACTGCACTCCAGCCTGGGCAACACAACAAGACTGTATTTTTAAAAAAGAAAGAAACATCTCTTCAAGCCACTGTACCATCTGTCCTGCACTTAAATGGGGCAGGCATCGGTGTCTGGGATCTGTTTTTATTTAATCTATTTCTTAGACAACTAATATGTCATCTGCTCCAAGAAGCCTTCCTCCAATGCTGCAACCTTTCACCTTTCATCTCCCATTCCCCTGACCTTTTTTTTTTTGAGACAGAGTCTTACTCTGTTGCCCACACTAGAGTGCCATGGCATCAGCCTAGCTCACAGCAACCTCAAACTCCTGGGCTCAAGCGATCCTTCTGCCTCAGCCTCCCAAGTAGCTGGAGCTACAAGCACGCTCCACCATGCCCAGCTAATTTTTTTTCTATATATTTTTAGTTGTCCAATTAATTTCTTTCTATTTTTAGTAGAGACGGGGTCTCGCTCTTGCTCAGGTTGGTTTCAAACTCCTGACCTTGAGTGATCCTCCCACTTCGGCCTCCCAGAGTGCTAGGATTACAGGTGTGAGCCACCACGCCCGTCCCTATCTCTCTGAACTTCTAGGGTTGCTCTCATGGGCTGCTCTCATGGTTTCCCAAATACAGATCCCAGCCCATCAACAACATAAGAAGCTTCCCAAGAGTGGGACCCAGGCTCTCCCTTCTCTGTCCCCACATCATCTAGCTGCATCTAGAAATCACAGTATCATTGAGACACCGCCAGTAGGGACCTCAAAGACTCCTCATTTTACAGATAAGAAAACTGGTGCTGGTACACATATCAGGGCACCCCCTTCCTTGAACACTACACTGAGTCCACAAAGACCGCTGAATAAACAGAAGAAGGAGTGTTCGGTCTTGGCTTCAAACAGCCAGCATCCATGGGCCCGTCTTCTGAACAGAGCCCCTAAGCATCTCAAGGATTATATACATTTCCCTGGGAGTAAAGCACCCAGTGGGCACCTAGTAAGGACTTAGAGAGGTATTTATAGACCTTAAATCCAGCTTCTGGATGAGATCTTCCCTGGAGCAGAGCTCCCAGAGCCCAGTGTCAAGGGGACTGCTCCCCAAGTCTGGCCTGGCCTGGCAGCCCTGTCACCTGTGCAAGTACACCCATCTCAGGGCCCTCATAGTGAGGGTGGGCATTTCTTGTGTGTTTCAGCCACATTTCCTCCATTCCTGTTCACTGCCCCAACATTTCTTGGAGCCTTGGTGTTCCTACTGTTTTTACTTGCTCTTTACATAGAAAAGGCACTAACCCATCATTATACTGGCTAACATTTCTCTCCTCAGTCCCACCTCTCTCCAACTCCCTTGCTCTCGTGACCTTGCTGAAATTATTCGGCTACCTCTCTGTAACAGACACCCACTGACTCGGCCAGTCTGTGTCTTCACTCCTCTCTTTGTCCAGCTTAGATCCCATAACTAATTACACTCATTTTCTTCTTCCCTCCCCTGCCCTGTCTTCCAGTCATACTCATCCTATATGAACATAACTCCATCTGTACATGAGCTGAATGTCACTATGAAAACAGAGATACCACAAGAAAGCCTGGCAGGACTATACATTCAAGGCCACCAACCTCAAATAGGCCCTGTGCATGGCCCAGAAATCTTAGGGGCCAGGTCTTTTGGGAGAATGTCCTCACCCTCTATCCACAAACATGTTCTCATTCTGAGCCCACCCTTCCCAAAGCTCCCACCCCCACTCCTACAACATATTTGATGGAAAAAAATGGAAGCCAAGCTGGGCATGGTGGCTCACGCCTGTAATCCTAGCACTCTGGGAGGCCCAGGCGGGAGGATCGCTTGAGCTCAGGAGCTTGAGACCAGTAAGAGCAAGACCCCATCTCTACTAAAAAAATAGGAAAAATAATTAGCCAGGCAACTAAAAATAGAAAAATTTGGCTGGGTGTGGTGGCGTATGCCTGTAGTCCCAGCTAGTCGGGAGGCTGAGGCAGGAGGATTGCTTGAGCCCAGGAGTTTGAGGTTGCTGTGAGCTAGGCTGATGCCATAGCACTCTAGCCTGGGCAACAGAGTGAGACTCCATCTCAAATAAATAAATAAATAAATGAAAATGGAAGCCATCAAAAGTAGCCTCCTCATTTTCTTCCCAACATCTACAGACCTACCTACATCCTATCCCCCTACTACCTAGTACCCTATTCCCCCCTCTCTCAGGTTAAATGGTAAGAGATCCCCTTACCCAAAGGCCAAGCCAGACTACTCAAAATTGAGTCTGTCTTCTCCCATCCTCTTCTATCGTGCCATGAAGCACCTGCTGCAAAGACAGCATGCTTTACCACCTTCCTGGAGCACACAACCATCTGCCCAGATAAACAGCTACGTGCAGACCTGACTCAAAGCAACATCATACATGGCAGACCCCAACTGAGGTCACATTGCCAGTGTCTCAGGTTCCTGGGGCTTGTACCCAGCACAGGACAGCCAGCCCGCCCTGTTTTCACATGCCAAAGAGATACCTTCTGGCCAGCCTTGGCACAGCCAAGTCTCAATGTCAAAACTTTAGAACACTAGAAGTCGAGAACACTAGACTCTTAGAAGTACAGGCCACATAACACAGAGCTGCATGGAACCATAGCAATCACTCAGCCAATACTATCTTCCTGCAGATGAGGAACCTGCTGCTCCGGAAGTAGTGACCAGACAAACTCAATCTCATAGCACCCTACTCCCAGATGAATGCTTTTCTCTTTGAGCAATCTTCCAGAGAAAGCAAAAAAATAGGTTTTCAGGGAAAGACTCCTCTCCAAGTCAAGAATCCTGAGGTCCTGACAGTTATCAGAGGTTCCCTGGAGAACTGCCCCAGTGGGAAGGGGAAAGGAGAAAACAGGAATCAACTGCAAAGAGGGCCCCATCCAGGTGCTCTGTGAATGGGAGATGAAGGGGAAGGGAAGGAAGGAGAGGCCTAGGTGGTGGGGCCAAGAGAAACTGAGGCCCAGCTGGGGAGTTGGCCCAGGGGAAGAGCCTGCTGGGTGCCTAGCGGGCAAAGGCTTACCAGTCCATGCAGACATTATAGTGGGGCAGAAGGACAGCTTGACCTGTGGCACCCACCCTGCTACCCAGCACCCACCAGTCTTCCCCCCTCCTCCACCTACCCTGGCCACCCCCATCCCCACAGCACTCACACATCCAGAGGTAGTAGAGGCGCTTTGTCATGGTGAGATGCTGGGGAGGGATATCTGCTTCGAAGTCTTGATAGAAACATGGCTTCAACGGGATGAATTTGGGCAGTGGTGGGAAGTTGTTCACTTTCTCTGTGGGTGAGTCACATCGCATGGCATCGCCTTGAACGGCCCCCTCCCCGCCAATCCAATATGCCCATCCTTACTCTGCCTGGACTGCCTCCTCTGCCCCTGTGGCCACTGACCACTTTGCTATCCCACCAGCCATCCCTATTTCCCTAGGTCTGCCATGACAATCCACAAGTAACAAAAGCCCCTGAGGCAGTGTCACTCAGAAGAGTAACAAGCAATGAATACTGTCCCTCGGGGTGAGGCACCCTCCTTAGCAGAAGAAGTGGATGGGTGAGAGTCTAGAGACATGGGTTCCAGCCTCCACGCCAACACTCATGCTCTTGGGCAAGTCATCACCCCTCTCCGGACCTCGGTTTATCCAGGGGGTGGGGGCTGAGCTAGATGGTCCCTAAAGTCCAGCTGTGGCAGCCTGTATGTCTTAGCTTTAGAAACTAGACAGAAAAGGTCTCAGTGTATTAGAAAACAATGGTGATGGAACGGAAGGGGCAGAGCCACCCATGCTGCCAATCAGTTGGATGGTAAGACAAGGACATCAAGATGCTCAATCTTTGGTCCCCAGGGTTGGAGGATCTGACAGGGCTAGACGGGGTCATGTTGAGGTTCTCAGACAGACAGGCCTGAGAAGGGGTAATCCTTGGGACGATGGGTCGGAAAAAACTGCCTTCCGAAGACTAGGGGAGGTATACCCTGTGCTCACTTTTGTGCCCTGCCCACATGGCCCGCCCTTTCCCTTACCTGCCATGGTGGCACCAGCTGGCCCAGCGGCCTGCTCACACCTCTTTGTCCTGACCTGGGAGGAAAGAAAAGCCAGAGAAGGATGAGGATGGGGGCCCTGCCCAACCCAGTCCCTCTCTCGGCGGACTGGGCTGTAAGCTACCTGGGGCAGGACGGCACTCGCACCCATGGAGGAAGCTCCCCACCTCCCAGAGGCACCTTCCACCAGCTACATTCTTCTCGCCACTCTCGCCCTTTGCGCCAACACACAAAGTACATCCTCAGAAAACCCCATTCAAGGGTAGGAAAGGAACCTGGGAGGGGACCTCATGCAGGGAAAGCCAAGAGACAGAGAAGGCCCGAGGGACAAAAGGAAATTCTGTTCCTTGACTGTGGAGACAGGCTGAGCCCCTTCCCTCTTGCCCTCGGTCGTTTGCTCGCTTGCTAGGACTCGACTCGTCACGAGCGGGCGCTGGGAGAGAGCATGCGCAGACAGCCGGGGCCCGCCCTCCCATGAGACAGCCAACCTCCCCTGCGGGAAATCATGCAAAAGACCAGCAGCGCACCTGCCACGGAAACACGCGCTGTCTGTGCGAAGTGATCTACCTGGTCTGGAGAAGCGGGGCAGTTAAAAGTGAGCGCAAGTCTTCAACAAGCCATGATTTAAAAAAAAAAAAAAAAAGGCGAGCGCAAGCGAAGGCAGGACGGAGCACCAAGAGGAGTCCCCACGGCGGCCTCTGGGCAGGGGGCGAAGCAACCACGCAAACGGGAGGCGCGGTGGGCAGGCGGTCCAGACCCGCAGGAGGCAAGTCTGCGGGGCCTGGAGGCGGCTCGGGGAGTGGGGGAGGCCGGCGCGGTCCCCGCCGCCTCTCCCGGGGTGGACGACGCGGGCCTCGCACGCGGGCCTCGCACGCGGAGCCCCTGGGAGGCTGACGTGGACCTTGAATAATCGTGGGCAAGTTACGGCCAAGGAAGCCAACAAGCAATCGCTTGGTAAAACGGCAACTGGCGGACACACGAAGACTCACAACAGAAAATGGGCCACAACCAAGCGCGGAGGCAGCGCAGCATTTGAAAGGTGGGCAGGGATTTCCCTGGAGTTTTAAAACAGGCAAAACTAATCGCTGGTGTTAGAAGTCAGGATAGTATCACCCGTGAGAGGGCAGTGACTGGGGCACAAGACCAGCCTGGGGTGCTGCTTACACAGATATGCGGGCTTTGTGAAAATTCATCAAGCACACAGTTACAATTTGTGCACTTTCTTGTGTGTTACACTTCAATGAAAAGTTTGCTTTAAACATTTTTTTTCTCCTATCATTCCTGTCAGATTCCTCTGGATCCAATTAAAAGTTTGGACAATTACAATCTTTTGTAGCCCTATTGTCATATGGGATCAAATACAGATATAAAAACCTAGTAAAATCTAGCACAAGGGAAAAAGGCATTATAGAGATATTCATGAAATGACACTCCTGCAGAAGAGCATTAATTGTAGCACTATTTGTTTGTTGGGTTTTTTTTGAGAGTCTCACTCTGTTGCCCAGGCCAGAGTGAGTACCGTGGCGTCAGCCTGCTCACAGCAACCTCAAACACCTGGGCTCAAGCAATCCTCCTGCCTCAGCCTCCAGAGTAGCTGGGACTACAGGCATGCGCCACCATGCCCGGCTCATTTTTTTTCTATGTGTTTTTAGTTGGCCAATTAATTTCTTTCTATTTTTAGTAGAGACAGGGTCTCGCTCTTGCTCAGGCTGGTTTTGAATCCTGACCTTGAGTGATTCTCCCACCTTGGCCTCCCAGAGTGGTAGGATTACAGCCACCGTGCCTGTCCTATAGCACTATTTGTAATAACAAAGGACTGGAAACAATCTACATGTCTATGAATAGGGGACTGATTAAGTAAATGGTACAGTCATACAATGGACTGCTCCACAGCTATTTTTAAAAATGCTCTGCAGCTGCTGAAAAGAGGAAGAGGCTCTGTATGTACTGATATAGAAAATCTCCACAATCACTAGCAGTTGAAAAAAGCAAGATGTAGAACAGTCTGTATATTACCCTTTGTGTTAAAAAAAGGGGAGGGGGAGATAGAATTTTTTTAAAATGTCCTTTTGATCCAACAGTCTTACTTCTAGCTATTTACCCACAAATAAGAAATAACACACGTTATTCAACTCGACACTATTTGCAATAGCACAATGATGAAAGCAACCTAAATGCAACTATTCGCATATACCAGGTACATGATACAATGGAGTATTATATACATGTAAAAAAGAATGAGGATGAGCTCCGAGAACTGCTATGGAATGATTTCCAGGATATACTAAGTAAAAAAGCAAAGTACAGAAGAGTATAAATAGTATGCTACCTGTTATACAAGAAGGAAGGTGAGCCAGGTGCTGCAGCTCACACCTGTAATCCCAGCACTTTGGGAGGCTGAGACAGGAGGATCACTTGAGGGCAGTTCAGAATCAGGCTAGACAACGAGATCCTGACACTATAAAAAATTTTAAAAACTAGCTAGGCGTGGTGGTAGCATGCCTGTAGTCCCAGCTACTCAGGAAGTTGAGACTAGAGGATTACTTGAGCCCAAAAGTAAAAAGGGGAAGAATATGCACATGAATTTGCTTATTTTCGCAAAAGAAAAAACAAGAATAAATCAGAAATTAATAAAATAGTCATCTACATGATGGAAGGGCTATGATGAACAGAAAGATTTCCTTGGGTAAGTTCATGTATTTTTGTACATATAATGACTTATATATTCAAAAACTTAAACCAGAAAGAAGCAATCTCTAAAACAAAAACAAATGCTCACGCCTGTAATCCTAGCACTCTGGGAGGCCGAGGCGGGAGGATTGCTGGAGGTGAGGAGTTCAAAACCAGCCTGAGCAAGAGCGAGACCCCGTCTCTACTATAAATAGAAAGAAATTAATTGGCCAACTAATATGTGTAGGAAAAAAAATTAGCTGGGAATGGTGGCACATGCCTGTAGTCCCAGCTACTCGGAAGGCTGAGGCAGAAGGATCACTTGAGCCCAGGAGTTTGAGGTTGCTGTGAGCTAGGCTGATGCCACGGCACTCACTCTAGCCTGGGCAACAAAGCGAGACTCTGTCTTAAAAAAAAAAAAAATGAAGCTAACTGTACACTAAATAGATAACGCAGCCAGGGATGGTAGCTCACATCATCTATAATCCTAGCACTCTGGGAGGCCAAGGTGGGAGGATTGCTTAAGGCCAGGAGTTTGAGACCAGCCTGAGGAAGAGCAAGACCCCATCTCTACTAAAAATAGAAAACTCAGCCAGGCATGGTGGTGTGTACCTGTAGTTCCAGCTACTTGGGAGGCTGAGGCAGGGGGATCACTTGAGCCCAGAAGTTTGAGGTTGCTGTGAGCTAGGCTGACACCACTGCACTCTACTCAGGGCAATGGAGTGAAACTCTGTCTCAAAAAAAAAAAAACACCAACAAACAACAGCAACAACAACTATATATATATATATATATATATATATATATATATAGTCCCAAGCCAGGGCAAGAAAATATAAGGTTAGCCTGGAACATTTTGTGGTACCAAAAACAAAAAAGTACTCAACAACAACTAATGGGGCAAGTCAAAAGGACATGGGAGGCCAGGCGCGGTGGCTCACGCCTGTAATCCTAGCACTCTGGGAGGTCGAGGCGGGCAGATTGCTCGAGGTCAGGAGTTCAAAACCAGCCTGAGCAAGAGCAAGACCCTGTCTCTACTATAAAATAGAAAGAAATTAATTGGCCAACTAATATACATAGAAAAAATTAGCCGGGCATGGTGGCACATGCCTGTAGTCCCAGCTACTCGGGAGGCTGAGGCAGGAGGATCACTTGAGCCCAGGAGT
>VSMD01103701.1:0-11738 GCA_008750895.1 Mirza zaza | reverse complement strand
TGGATGGATGGATGGATGGATGGATGGATGGATGGATGGGCAGGTAAATGGATGGATGGATAGATAGATGGGCAGATGGATGGATGGATGGATGGGCAGGTAAATGGATGGATGGATAGATAGATGGGCAGATGGATGGATGGATGGATGGGCAGGTAAATGGATGGATGGATAGATAGATGGGCAGATGGATGGATGGATGGATGGGCAGGTAAATGGATGGATGGATAGATAGATGGGCAGGTGGATGGATGGATGGGCAGGTAAATGGATGGATGGATAGATAGATGGGCAGGTGGATGGATGGATGGATGGGCAGGTGGATAAATGAATGGATGAGTGGATAGATAGATGGGCAGGGGGACGGGTGGAGGGATGTGCTGGGTGGACAATGAATGGGGGTTAGGGGATGGGTGAGGCCTATAGTGGAAAAGTCTTAGCCACTGACTCCCCCCCTAACCTGCTCCTCTGCTCCTCAGCTCTAGGTGTCCTGCTGGTCCCACCTCTTCAGGGAAGCCACAATCCCTTTGCTGCCACCTCTGACCCAGCACCCCTGACCAGCCCCTGGCCCAGGTCCCAGGTACTGCACCTCCCCTTTGATGTCCTCTGGGCTGTCCAATATGCAGAGGGACTAGCCCCACACAGCCACCATAAATCCTGCCCCTGTCCTACAGCCAATCAATCTCCAATGCGCTCCAAAGCCGCTGCATGTCTCAGCAACTGGGTCCGGCTGTGGGAGCTACAGCTGCAGCCAGCTCTGGATGCTGCTGGCTACATATATTGAACTTGAAGCATCTGATTACATGTTTGCTCAATAACAATAAACTCTAAAGGTTTTATAGAGTCATAAAGCCACTGCCTCGGCCCCCACTTAGGAGGCATGTAATGTACACAGACCGGTTTCCCTGCTAATGGGGCAGTACATGTGATTTGGGGCTATTAGCTGGAAACACAACATCTGCATTTCCCTAATTCTCATAAGTGCCTCCCCTCCACCAGAGCACACCAGACCTAGCCTTGAAGTTCTGGGAGAGGAAGAAAGGGAGGGGACTTGGGGGAGCAGGGGGCGTCAGAGACAGGAGGGGGCAGGGCTCAGCCCCAACGCCCACCGTCCCAGATGGTGGTCCCTGGAGCTCATCCCCACCCAGCACTGCCTTGGGAGGACTTGGGGGCAGCTTAGTGCTCCCTGTGTCCCAGTCCAGCCTTGCCCCCTGGGGAGGGCAGCTCCAGGCAGGCGGGCAGTGTGGAAGAAGGAGTTTGAATGGCAGACAGTGGACAGAGAAGGAAGGACCAGAGAGCCAGGGGAGGGCAGGGGGCAGGGGGCTGGCGTCCACATTCCCAGCCCCTCAGCAGCTCTGGCCAGCAGCACTGGCACCAGGATGTAGCCTGTTCTCCTCTTTCAGCCCTTGCCAAGCTGCTCCTCGATGCTGGGTCGGGCACGTGGATGACTTTGCCCTGATCCTTGTAACTTTGCTATCGACCCAGGTCCTCGGAAACACATTGATTTGCCCAAATCAATATTTATTGCAGCTTCAAAGACTGGGGGTGAAGAGGGGGTGCTGTGGGCTGATGAATGGCCGCCACGCTGCCTAGCAGTCCTCGCCAGCCTGGGCACCCACCCCGCCTCCACCCAACCTGGGACCCCCACCAGGAGGGGACCCCCAGGGGCAGCCACCCAGGCACAGAAGCAGCAGCAGTTGGCCAGAGGTCTCCAGCGCCTGGCCCGGGCTGTGCTCACGTCCCGGCATCCTGTTTGCTTGCTGGAGGCTGTTTGCTCACTCTGTGGAGGCTCAGGGTGGGTTATCAGGAGCCAAGACTATTAATTTTCCCAGCCAAAGCCCCCCTTTTGAGGAGTCCACTTTCTCTGAGTTTGGGAGATAAGTGGGCTGGATGGGGGCTCTCTCCAGCAAGCCCACCCTACCATCCACACAGGGCATCCGGGGGGCCCCATCTCAGTGCTGGCAGAGCCCCCCTCGCACTGGGCAAGGATGTGGAGCATCCACCCCAGGGACCTCCATGCCCCAGGGCTCAAGCAAAGGACAAGAGGAGACCTCCCACCCCCAGGCACAGAGGAGGTGGCAGGACATGAAGACAGGTGGCTCCAGCCATGGGGGCTGGAGGGCCAGGCAGCCAGGGCCGGACAGCACCTGAAAACTGCTTGGGAGTCTCTGCTGAGGCTGAGGACTCAGCAAGGCCAAGTACCTTCACACAGGAGAATTCTCAAGGCCAAGGACAGCAGCACAGGAGAGACCCCTGCGGGGAGCAGCTGAAGAGGCTGCAGGTGGGCAGCAGAGCCTGAACCTGCAGGTGCCGGGGGCAGAGATGGGGCAGATAGATCCAGTCACAGGCCACCCCGGGCAAGCCCAGCCCTGGGGAGGGCCTTTCACATCCACCCCTGCCCATGGCTCCCTGCTCTCCCTGCCCAGCCACACGCCCAAAATTCCACTGCCTCAAGGACCTTCCCTGGAAAGGCCTAGCTTCCCCGGAGAAATGGCTGCAGGCGCCCAGCGGCTGTGTGCCCTGTGCAGGCACCATGACCTCACAGAGCCTTAGTCTCCTTGTCTGCAAGATGTCTGGGGTGGGGGCAGCTCCTCCGCCAGGATGAGGGCAGAGGAGGCCGGGCAGGCGGGTGGGGGCCGGGCCAGGGCAAGTGTGGGTTAAGGCTCCTACTGCAAACAGAAACCCGTGCAAGGCCCGGGTAGGGGTCGAGGTGGTCCTGACAGCCCAGGGTCTGGGGCGTGCAGGAAGCAGGCCATGGTAGAGGAAGCCAGGGCCTGGAAATCTGGAGATGTCTCTGGGAGGCTTCTTGGAGGAGGAGGCCTGTCCCCTGAAGCCTCCGAGAACCACTGATTCGTCTCGGTGGGCATGGCCACTACCTCCGCTTCCCTGATGCTTGATCAATTTTTAGCATGGTGTGAAAGCCAGGGAGACTGGAGCCCAGCGCACCTGCCACTCTGCAACGGGGCCCAACCTCCACCGAGGCCAAGCCAGCGCCCTCCCTCCTCCTCGTCCCGGGAGGGCAAGTCGCTGGCTCCACTGCCTGGGCCCTGCCGTGGGTCTCACGCCATGGCCCGTGCCCCAGGCATCTCAGCGTTCCACAGTGGGTACAGCTGCATGGAGGGAATTCCTCCAGAAAGCAGTGGATTCCGAGACCCCCTTGACAGGGGCTGGGAGCAATAGGTGCCAGGATGGCTGAGAGGTGGGCCCACTCCAGGGCAAGGGGGAAGGACCTGGGCACCCGAGGGGCCACCGTGGGCCGAGGGCAGGGCGAGGACAGGCCTCTGGAAGGGGGAGGGAAGGGCTTGAGGCAGAGGGACCTCCCCAGGCGGCAAAAGGACATGCGCCTGCAGTGGGGCCCACAGAAGGGCCTGGGGCATGACGAGTCTGCAGTCTTGGCCCCTGTCCTCAGCCTCCCAGCTGAGGGTCACCTGGCAGGTTGCTGATCAAGCGTCCAACCCAGGAACCTCCCCCAGCCAGAGCCACCATGTGGAAAACTGCCCGTTCGAACCCCATTGTGGGGTGTCTGTGTCAGGGTCACCAAGGGCTCCTGCCTCTGCCTGGGAGGCCAGTCAGGCCCTGACCAGAGCTACCCACAGCCCAGGCCTGCAGACTGGAGAGAAAGAGCCTTTGTGGGGGACCCCACCGGGCCCAGGGCAGAGGGGCAGCAGCTGCCCCCAGGGGAGGTGCCGCAGGGGAGGGCCTGCCAGGGGCTGAGGCTTTCTGGTGAGGAACGCCAGCCCAGGGCCCACCTCCGCTCCTCTCATCTCCCTTCCTGCCCCAACCAGCCCACGGGTCCCGCTGGTCCAGGAGGGCCTGGGGAAGAATCGGACTCTTGGTCTGCAGCAAGAGACCTTGCCTTTCCAAGCTCTGGGCTCAGCTGCCTGGCTGGACGGGTGGATGCATGCACATCGGCCTGTGGGCTCGGCGCTGCTCCTGGCAGCCTCACGGGGACATGGGGAACCCTAGGAGGGCCACACGCCCTCGTGGGGCCAGGAGATCTTGGCATGGGTTGGGGAGGGGCCCAGGCAGCGTGTGGGGGCCTTAGAAGCCACTGGGAGGTGGCAGGACCCCAACCCGAGCAGGAGCACAAGGACTCCTCTGTCTGACAGACAGAGAAACCGAGGCTCAGAGAGGTTGAAACCCTTGCCTGGTGAGGGCCCAGCTCACAGGCCCTTGAGCTGGGGGCTCCAGCTGAGCCAGGTGCTGTCGCAGCCCTGGGTCCCACCCACAAGACGCTTGTCCTGTAGCTGCAGCCCTGGATAGGGCAGGTGGGAGCCAGGACGGGGGGGGGCAAGGGCAGACTCGCCAGCCACAGCCCACCCTCCAGACACCTGCTCCAGCAGAGGTGCCAGCTCCCCGTGCAGAAGCCAAGGTGGGGCCTGGGGAGGACAGGACCTCACCCATGCTCCCTGGCCTGGAAGCTGCGGGCAGGATGTAGGCCCGGACTCCGGCCGAAGGCAGCTGTCCCACAAGTATTGGGCATCTCCTGTGTACAGGGCCCAGCAGGCCAGAGACAGGCTCATGCTGCCCACGGAACCTGGCCAGAAGGTGCAGTCACAGAGCTGGGCATTGGAGGCTCACAGGGTGCTGGCGGGAGCCCCTCCTGACTGGGCGCCTGAGGCCAGAAGGCAGCCTGGACGGAGAAACCTATGAGGGGAAGGGCAGGGCTGCCCGGCCCTCGGGGCTCGCTCTGCCCAGAGCTGGCCGTCAGCCTGCGCCCCACCGCCCCATCCAGCACCATTCACTCACTCCTGCGCATGCCCTCTTTCTGGTATGGAGCTGGCGCTAGTCTACTCTCTCACTCATTTGTTCCCTCCACAATTATGTGAGCCACTGAGGTACCAAAGTCAAGGGAACGTGGCAGGAGCCAGAGTTGGGGACACGTGCAGGCCCCATTCCCCTTTTGGCAGGGGAGGGTGCTGAGGCACCAGGGGTGTCCCCTGAGTCCAGGTCCCAGTGGCAGCCCGAGGGTCCACTGTCCTGACCCCCGAGGTACTGTCCCTGAGTCCGCCCCTGGGGGAGGTGTCGGCACAGGGACATGTCTGTACATCATGGGCTTTGTTCACCTCCAGCCCCTCCTGCCCGTAGTGGCCCCTGGGGTCAGACACCGCACTGTACCTCTTGAGGGTCTGTCCTCCCCCATCTTGGGCATCGATGTCTCTGTTCCCAGCAGAGCCTGGAATTAATATCTGGCATTTGGTTGTTTGGGCAGAAATGGAATCAATATTGTCTGTGGGTGTCCTGGGCTCAAGGCTGACCCCTGGCACAGCCCAGCAGCTCACCTAACAGAAGAGTGTAAAAGGCGGAGTGACCTGTCCTGGGCTACCCAGCATCCAGGCAGAGTCAGTCATGGGGGGGTTCCCCTGCCTGTGGCTGCCGCCTGAGTGTCCCATTAGCACCTCGTTCTCGTGGCCTAAGAGCAGGAGCACCCCCATCCTGCAGCCCCACCTCACCCCCTGCTGGGGCAGTGGCTGCACTGTGCCCCATGCAGGGCTGGCCGAGTGCACGTAACGAAGGCCATGCAGCTAGGGAGGACACAAACAAGCGGGGCCGAGCTGGACGCCCCACACTGCCTTCCCATGGGGCCTCGAACAGCCCCAGACTGGCACCGCCCTCCCCACGCCCCTGGGTGTGCGATGGGGACGTGACCTGCCCAAGGCCCCCCAGCCACGAGTGGTAGCCAGGCCCTGTCTCCTGATCCTGGTCCTGGCAGTGGTCTTGTTCTGGTTTTCTTCATTCCTGGCTTTCGAGCAGCTGGGAGGTCAGCATGGAGGAGGCAGCGTCAGGCACCTGAGGAGGAGGCAGACCCAGAACTGTCAGGAGGCAGGGTGAGGCTGCGGTGGCTGACTGGCCCTGCAGACAGCCAGCAGGGCTCCCGGCTGGCGCACAGACGTGCTGCCAACTGCCCTGTGGGCGAGAGGCGTTGGCAGGAGTGGGTTTGCATGCGGTAAACAAGCTGCCAGGCTGGGGCTCCCTGTCACAGGGGTCCGCCTTGGGTCTGCCCTCCCCCCAGGCCACTGGGACATGTGGAGGGGCAGTGGTGACAGCAGGCTCTGTCCTGAACCCACAGTGTGCAGAGCAGGGCATGGGGTAGGGCTGAGAGTGTCAGGGCCTGTGGGGGGAGCAGGGGTGCGGATGAGCAGGGGGCCCGGGGTGAAGTGTGGGCCCGGCCCTTCTCCCGCCCCCAGCAAGCCCCTTGCATCTGGCTGAGGTTCCTACCTGGGCTGGGCCGTCCTGAGGTTTCAGTGAAAGCTGGAGGCACAGTGGGTGCTGCAGGCCCAGCAGAGGACAAGGCGTCTGGGGCAGGGAAGAGGAAGGCCGTCCTGGGAGCACCTGCCTGCCTGGCACCCATCCCAAGGCTGGTGACTGGGGACAGTCAGCCCTGACCCAGCTCTGTCACCTCCGACACATCCACGGGGCCCGCTCAGGGCTTCCCAAGGCCCACCCCGCTCCCGGGAGGCATGACGGGGCCCTGCCAGCACCCAAGCCTCCTGTCAGCGCACGGGCACAGAGGGGGCCCCAGCATGACCTCCAGTCTTGCACAAGGACCCTGGATGTCCCCTGCCATCTGCCGTGAGGGCCCAGCACATCTCCCACTGCCCCACTGCTACCCGGGATGGCCACGATGCTTCCTGGGAGGTGCCTGCACAAGGGTGCAGCACACAGTGGGTGCTCACAGGCTGTGTGGCTCACACCCCAACACCCCTCCAAGCCCCAAGATGGGAGGGGATGTCCTAGGGTAGAGGGGCTGGGCCTTCTGGAGCTTCATGCGGTGAGACGTTGGGGAGGGGTCCAGGGTGCCCCTGCCCCAGCACCATGGACGGGGTGGGGGACGCGCCCAGCTGTGTGCCCTGTTACGCCGCCCCTCGCTAGTCCTCATGCCAGCCCCTGTGTGCCCCGCCCCGTCTCATGACCCCGGCCCCTGCCCTGGCCGCCAGCAGCAGCCCCTCCCAGGCCTCCGGCGCAGGCTCCGGAATCGCGGCTGCTTGGCAGGCAGTGCCTCCGGCCAGGTCTGGAAGTCTGAGCCATCCAGCAGCAGCATTCACGACCTTCTGGGAAGGTCTCTGCCTGCCAGGGGTGGGCAGGCAGGTGGGGGCCAAGGCCCAGGCTGCGATCTGCTGCCAGGAATCGACCCCTCCCTGTCGGCAACACCTGCTCGCGCCTGGTGAGGGCTCCCCCCTGGAGTAGTCGCAAAATCCCAGGCACGGCCTGCTCGTCCAGCTCCTGGGGCTCTCCATATGAAGGAGAAGCCGAGTGATGGGGCCCTGGACAAGTGTGGACACAGTGCCCGCCATGCCCTCCTGGACAAGTGTGGACACAGCGCCCGCCATGCCCTCCTCGCAGCCCATGGGCAGGAAGCTGGAAGAGCGGCCAGTGTGTTTGTCGTGCAGGGGGAGGGGCAGGCAAGCACTTCCGTCAGGCCTGAGCAGGCGTGGCCCTGTGGGTGGCAGTGGCCTCACGCTCATGTCAGCAGTGGGAGTCATTCCTCTAGGTGGAGGAAAGAGGGCAGAGGGCTGGGGGGTCTCAGCTCTGTCACCTGCTGTCATGAGACCTGGCCAGGGCACGTGAGAGCCTGCCTCAGTTTCCCCACCTGCACAGTGGGAGGCAGCAGGCCTGCTCTGGGGCTGGGTGACATGCTGGGGCCATGGGCTCAGGGCTCCCCACCTACTCTCTTTGGCATCACCTGGGTTCTGCCAGCCCCCGCCCAGGCACTGAAGGCCTCCCCAAGGGCAGATCCTGCTCCCTGGGTGGCCCACCACCTCTCTCTCACCCCAGCTCCAAGCAAGCCAGGCCCTGCCGACAGCCCTGTACCAAACCCATAGTGGAAGGGACAGCTGGGCACATGCTAGGCACAAGTGTCCTTGGCTGTAAGCTGTCCTCACTGCAGGGTGGCTAAGTCGGACTCCGGCCTGTAGCCTCCGGCATCCGGTGCCCTGAGCTGCCCCTGTCTGTGTGAGGGTCTGTGACCCTCCTTCCGGGCATCTTGGTGTCCGCCCCCCAGAGAGTGCCCACTCTGGACACTGCCCATGTGGAAGTCCACACCTCCACCTCACTCACCAGGGCCACCTGTCAGGAAAAGAGACAGGGCCACTTCTGCTAAGTCCCAGCACACAGGTCCCGGGTGTGAGGACCATGAGGTCGAAGGAGGGCCTGGCCCCCTGGTACCCCTGTTGACAGGATGTCCACACACCTGCTCAGGGCACGGCTGCACCAACCCTTGTGAAGGACCAGAGAGGTCGAGGCCAGCCCCACTCAGCTGTGCAGCCTCAGGCAAGACACAATGCCCTGGGCCTCAGTTTACCTTCTGGGAAGAGGGGTCCTTGCCATTGCTCGTGTGGGTTTCCGTGGAAGGCCCCGGCAGGGTTGGCCTTGGGAATCCTGGGATACAGCTACTACCCGGGATATCCCGGGACAGGAGCCCGGCTTCCCACAGGCCCCAGACTCCCCCAAACGCCCCACGCCCTGTCGCCTTCTCAGGAATCTGCGTGCTGCAAGGTTGACAGGCAAGTGAAAAGCACGGCTGGTTGCAGGGTCAGGGCTGGAAGTGGCCATGAGGCCAGGGGACTCTGGGAGCCTAGGGCTGAGCAGGCTTGGCCACTGCTATGGTGGCGTCAGGGTGCCAATGCCAGCCAGGGCCACAGGACCGCAGCCAAGCAGGCCCGGCAGGGAGGGCAGGGTGGGCAGGGACACCCAGCCCAGACGAGGCTGGGGTGTCCCAGGGAGGGCCCCGCCCCTGCGTCCAGCCCATGCCAGGGCCCACACTCGCTCCATCCTGGGTCGCCCACCTGCCTCCCCGTTGTTCACCCGAGGGTTTCTTTCATACGGATTTTTTTGTTACTCAAGTGATTATATTTTGAAAGGAAATCTTACAGCGCCACTGGAAATGGAAAACAAGCATCACAGGTGGCAAATAGGAGGTATCTGTGCAAACAGAATGAAACAGAACACGGTGCGAAGTCCCCAGAGACACAGCTCCAGCTCTGCTCGGAGCTGCCCGGGACTTACGGCCGGGCCACACCGTGAGGACAGGACAGGGCTCTCTGCCTCAAGGCCCCGCCTGCAGGGAGAGCGCCCCCGCCCCCACTGACGGTCGGAAAGCTCTTCCTATAATCAGCACAGAATTTATTGGGCACCACATGTGAGCGCTGCCTAGTGGGGACGTGAATGGCTGAATCTTGTCCCCAGTTCAGAAGCGGTGTCTGGGGACAGAGACTCCCACTTTCTATTGATTACCCAGGCCCACCCCCTGGCACAGGCCCCTGGGCAGAGCAGGAAGAAGGCAGCCCCAGCGTTGTGGCACGCAGGCCACAGCCACCTAGCCATCTCTTAGACTCACCAACACCTGACATGCTGAAGGCACTGAGAAGTCCTGCAAGGGACATAACAACCTGTTAACCTTGAGTTAAAACTCAGTGTTTCCCAGCGAGTCCTTCTCCTTGGCTCGGCTCTGGGTCTGGGTGGGCCTCTGTGGAGGACAGATGGACAGGCAGACCTCCTGGCCAGACACTCACGAATCCACAAATCCAGGTTTGCTCAAACAGAAAACATGATACGCACTCAAATGACCCCTGGTAGTTCTTCCTGTTGTGTCCAGCAAAGCCAGGGGACATGCAGAACTGCCCTTGGCTCCACTGATCAGGCCAGGAGCTGTAGCGTCACCCATCCCACCACACCTGACCACCCAGCCTGAGCAGGGGAGGCAGTCCCCACCCCAGGCTCATCCCCTGCAGACCTTATCAGTGCCCTGGCTGATGCCCCTCTATCCTGACTCTTAAGCTCAGCCATAAAAGGAAAGTGAAGATGCCCTCTCCTGCATGTGGCAGGTGCTTAAACTTGGGAAAAGCCCTTGGACAGAATAAAGACTCTCGCCCCTCCTCAATGGGCCCCTCATCTCCTGGGCTTGGCAGGTGGTACTGAGAGACACTCCCACCCCTCGGGGTCCATGGGGAGGGTGCTGCGTGGCTGCAGCCCAGCGCTGGCATGGGGACCTCGGAAATATCTCTGAGGACTGTCACCTCCCAGTTCTGAAGACTCCAGGTGGAGGGAAGGGCAGGGCATGTTTGGGAACCTGGCCGGTCAGAGGGCAGGTCCTAAGGTGGCCAAGAAAGTCAGGGAGCCCCGTGCCCGAGGAAACTGCAGGCGAACACAGGCAGGCCAGGCCCTCAGGCTCGGGGAGAGAGGGGCCGCTCTGACCACCACCCGGCCTGCCCACCCCAGAGCGCCTCCTCCCCTTTGCCATCGTCCTGTGGGGAGCACCTGGCAGGGGCGTGCGGGCTGCCCCTCGGGTCGCTCTGTCCAGAGGGAGCAGCACGGTTCTGCTTCCCAGGTGGCCGGCTTCGTCCTCGGGCAGCTCTGGTCTGAGCCGATGTCCTGGGCGGGGCCGGGCGGTGGCAAGGACGCTGTCCCGGGCTGGAGGGTGCAGGAGCCCCTCAGCCCCGAGGTCCGGGGTGGGGGCATCCTCAGGAGGAGAGCGGTGTTGGGGCTGACCCCACACCCAGCCCTGAGCCTGAGAGACCCCCTGCCTGGGAATCCCTGCTAATGGGCCCAGCGCCCCCGGCCCTGCGCAGTGCGCGCACGCGGGCCTTGCCGCCTGACTGGCAACCTGTCACCATCTCACGTGGCTTCAGAGGTGTTCCCGGGCCTGGAAAGGCTAGGAGTCGTGTGGAGAGCTGAGGAAGCTGGCAGGCGGGTGTGGGGCCAGCTGTGTGGCCAAGGGGACTGGGGGGCTCCTGGGGGCTCCTGGGGGCTCCTGGGGTCTGTGGGTTTTGTGGGGGGCCACAGGGGACTGTGGGGTTCCTGGGACCTCAAGGGTACTGTGGGTTTGTGGGGGCCCCGGGAGACCGCACGGCTCCTGGGGGTCACAGAGAGGAGGACAGGAAGCAGACCAGCAGGGGCATCCAGCTCAGGGCTCCTCAGGTGGAAGAGCGGCCTCGAGCCTGCCAGGGTAGGGAAGAGCCAGGACATGCGTGTTCACGGCCACAGCCCTCCACGGGCACACACGTGTGTTTCTGGCTGCTGTTTCCCAGGGGCCCTTTGCTCGGGGGCCCAGAGCCCAGCCCTCTGCACCCTGGGCCGGGCCATCAACTCACCCCTCAGATGCATTTCAATGAGGGCCCATGACCAGGGCCAGGGCACAGGTGCCCAGGACGGCCTGGCTGGTGACGGATGAGGGGCGAACCCAGCCTTCCAGACCTGAGGCAGCCTGCTTGTCTCACCAGCAGTGGTCGTGCCAGGCCT
This sequence comes from Mirza zaza, assembly GCA_008750895.1. Lineage (NCBI taxonomy): Eukaryota > Metazoa > Chordata > Mammalia > Primates > Cheirogaleidae > Mirza > Mirza zaza. The sequence goes on along the minus strand of VSMD01103701.1, from coordinate 500 downwards.
GGCACAACGAGAGCTGCCTCCTTATAACCATGGAAGGCCCCTCTGAACCTGTGCTGGGTACCCCCTGCCCCCTTAAGCAAGCTCATCTGTAGGCCAGGCGCTGGGGCTGCCTCACAGGCCCACCCAGGGACCACCCACGGGCCTGCCAGTCAGGTAGGCCCAGCCCCTGGGTGGACCAGAGCACGGTGCCCAGGCAGGGGCAGAGCTGGTATTTGAACCCAGGGCCCTACCCTGGTGCACCCCAGGTCTGTGAGAGTCTGACTTGAGGGCAGGACACGCCTCCAGCTGCCCCAGGTGGGCACAGAAGCTCCAGGTAAAGGCAGGTGGGGCTGGACTTGCCATGGGCCCAGGGCGACGGGAGGTGGCACGCAGGCAGCAGGCTGAGCTTTGTGCCTCTGCACCAGAAACACATGGGCATGGTGGGACTTTCTTATAACAGCAAGAAGGTGTAGACAAACCAAATGTCTGAAGAAGATGGTTCCGTGAATCCTAGAGCTGGG
>VSMD01103697.1:0-53388 GCA_008750895.1 Mirza zaza | reverse complement strand
GATTTTTAGAAATCTAATCATACCTTAGTACTCAGTTAAATTTCAAATCACCAATAATTTCCTTTTAAATTTGGTCATCAGAAGACAAAACCACAATTCTCTATTGATAGTTGTACTGCCTAGTAGCCTTACTCAGAATATAGGGGGGCTGAGCTGGTTCTCCTGGACTTATTTAATGCCAATTCCTCTCATTTAAAAGCAATAATTCATAATGAGAAAGAACAGACCCTTCACAGCCAAGCTTCTTGAATAAAATTCATCGTGTAAATTGGTTTTCTCTTGCAGAGAACAGATTACAACAAAATTAGAAGGCTTATCAGACAACAAATATATTTTCTCACATTTTCCATGGGTCAGGATTTTGGGTGTATTACCCAGTCTACAGTTCTAATCTAGAACTTGGGGTCCTTTTCCAGGCTCAGTCAGGTAGATGGTAGAATTCAGCTCCTTGCAGTTGGAAGAGTGAAATGTCTGTTTCCTTGCTGGCCATCAGCAGTAGTTATTATCAATTCCTAGGGGCCACTTTCGGCTCCTAGCAATGTGGCTTAAAACATGGCAGCTTACTTCTCCAAAGCTAGAAGGAGAATTTGCAGTCTGCTGTAAAGGAGGATTATACAACAAAAAATAATCACAGGAGTTTCTTGTGATTGTGAACACTGTCCATATCAATCTTGCCTTATAAATTGATTGCATAATTATATTCACATACTCCCCACCCCACTTAAGGGTAGGTTATTACACAGCACCTATACACAAGGGCTAAAACTGCTCGTGTAAAATTCTTTACTCTGCCATAATTCTGCTGAGTGATCTTTGTCAAGTTATCCCTCAGTATATTGAAAAGCATGATACCTATTCTCAAAAGTTTAATAGGAAGAAAAGTTAACATGAATAAAGTTCTTAGAGCAATGCCTGTGCTAAGGGCTCCAGTAACTCATAAGGCCCCAGGCCTTTTGCAAGGTTATGTCATGCTCATGATTAACAGTTGAATAGTTTTGTATAGTTGAGAAATTTGATAAATCATTTTCTCTTTAAAGACTATAGTTAGGATTACCTTGTGTAAACATAGTTAGGAATTTGATTCTCAATTGTTCAAATGAACTGAAATGTAGCAAAATATAACCGGACTTGTAGAGTGATTGAGTCTAATAAGTTTAATCAAGAGCTGATAACAACTGATTTCTAACTTATGGATAGGAAATCACTTACGTGAATTTTGATTTTTAAAAAGAAATAGATAAATATTAGTATTAGCAGGCATCAATTTCTCCTCAACCTAAATCCAACATCCATACTTTTTACAATTTTGCATCTTCCCTAATGTTTTTCCTGCTTTCTCACCATCTGAAGTTATGTTAACTAGCGGTCTAGAAGCCATTATCTGAGGCACAGTGGGGTGTTTAGGGGGGTGGAAGTGGGCACAAAACAAAACTATGATCTGTTAGGGTCAGGCAAGGATGATATTTTTTTTTCTTAAAAAAGTTTAATGTTTGATAAAATAAAACAAACTTTTAGTACCATAGAAATCTTTTGACATGTACAATGACATTATTACTATATACAACTTGAAAAACAAGTGCTTCCAGATACAAGTAAAGTGATGTTGCACATTCCTGACCATAATTAAACTGTAGGAAATTTCCTGGATGGCCAATGTTTTCCTTTGGAAAAAATTATATTGAAATAATATTGAAATAATATTGAAAAAAAATACTATTGAAAAATATAAATAAGACCTTCAATGCATTGAGAATCATAAAAATGCCATTTGAAGTTCAATAATCTGAATCTCGGGAAGTTTGTAGTGATTATAAGAGTTCAACAGGTAAAATAAAACCATGTGGATATTAAAAATTCAGTCTTCCAGGAGAGGTCATGTAGGTTCACAGTTGGCCTATCAAAAATAAAAGCTATTCCTATTATGGTAGAACTTGATATCTAGGCTTCATATACCATTTTTCACCAGCTCATGGTCTCCATTCTCATCAGTGATTAAAGGTACATGGAATTCTTTATCTGCCATGTAACCTTCTAGTCCTTCTTCAGCATAGGAGATGAGAGGAGAGATTTTACACTGGATTCGTACATCATTGGCAAAGGATGATATTTTGACAGCCTTATAGCTAACACTGTTCATGCTTCTTGAATACTGTACCTGTGTCTGGGAAAATTTCACTTTATAAATTCTTCTGTAAGATAAAAGCACAACCCCAGTTTCCCTTGTATGTAGACCATAGGCTGATGGAGTTGCTCGATATTTCAGTTTAGAAGAGAGATTCTTGAAGAGGGTTATATCCAGACTACCTTTTGATGAGGGCATCCAGAGCTTTTAGAAGCTGCAGTGGGAGGCCCTAACAACAGTGCTGTGTGCCCAGGGTCAGCAGCACTCGCAGCAGTGCCCTGAGCACTGCTCTGGGTCATGCAATAGCAGCAGCAGCTTCTTCATTAGTGTAGTCTGCTGGTGAGGCCTGGCGCTGTTTCTTGATGTGTAACCTCCAAGGCTGCTTCTTTGCCCCAACTAAAGTTTGTGGGACCTTCGATTAATAATATTCTTTAATAATTAAAAAAGCCCTTACCTAGCTAAAATTAACTAAATGAAGTCAGCTAAGGTAACTCTAAATGATATAAGTTCCGATGAGCCAATCAGAATAATTTAGACAAAGAAGATGATCAACAAAGTCACATCAATGAATGTGTTCTTCGTAGCCAAATATGTGTGTGAGCTGATAGGTGGGGAAGAATTTAAGATTTCGGGATGAACTAAGTCCCAGTCCTAGCTAGAAGTAGCAATAGTACCCTAAGTAAGTCTTTTCACCTTTGTTTATCTCATTTTCCTCTTATCTAGAATTTAAAAAATATGACTTAAAAATTATTTCAGTTTTATTCCAAATTTACATAGCTACAGATTTAACTTCAAGACCCAAAGCCAGCATGCAAGTAAATGTTTCTAATTATAGTTTGGAAGAAGAATACCAGTTAATATTGATTGTTGAATCCACCTTTATACCAACACTGCCTGTCTAGTGGAAGGAAAGAGAAACTTGAATCTAAAATTGTTCATTTGATGATTGACAAAACAAAGTACAATGTTTGTTGATGTTATAATACTTTATTTTACAACTGTAATTCTTTGGGGATATCATTAGTGAAGTAGTTCGATATAGTACATAACTCTGCTAGAGTTTCTGATACAAAATTACATTTCAATTATTTATTTTAAGTTAAAGTTTATTTAACAAATTAGAGTTGCTGTTTTTTTTTAATTTATTTTTTATCTCAAATTCTGTGTGTACAAATATTGTGAGGGTTACATATCTTGGCCCTGCCCCCCCTCCCGACCCCGCTCTGCCAGAGCTTCAAGCATGTCCCATCTCCAAGTAGTGTGCCCTGCACCCACCATGAAAGTGCGTACCCTTCCCCTTCTCCCCCCTTCCACCTGTTCACCTCCCATTAACAATTTTTTTTAGACATTTTAGTTACAGTGTGTTGCTGTTTTGACTGTTTTGTTAATATTTATATTTTACAATTGCATCCAAAAAATAGTTATACCTTTCAAAAATTATTTTAAAAGTGGGCTCCGTTTTTGCAGTAGGTATAATTAGGCCATATCCCCCATGTATGTCTATATCCTCATCTCTGAAACCTGTGACTATGTTAGGTTATATGGCAAAGGGAAACAAGGCTGCTAATCAGTTGACATCAAAATAGGTAGATTATTGTGGATAACCCTAGCAATCACAATGAAATCACAATTGTCCATAAAAGTGGGAAAGACAATCTGAATAAGAGTCAGAGCCAGAGAGAGATGTGCCTGTAAAAGAAAATATAGAGAGATGCAGTGCTGCTGGCTTTGAAGATGATATGGGACCACATGCCAAGGAATGTGAGTGGCCTCTACTAGTGAGAACAAGAAAGGAAATGGACTTACCCTTAGAGCCTCCAGAAATGAACGTGGCCCTGCTGATACCTTGAATTTAGCCCAGGGAGACCTGTGTTGGACTTCTGACAGATTTGTAATCTAATGGTTTTGAGGTTTTTAACCAGTATGCCATTAGTGGTCATTCTCAGATAACAGAGAACTATTACAGTTTTTAAGTGTGATTTTATTTTCTCTAGGAGAAAAGTGTCTGGTGCTTCAGAATGTATATCAAAAATTAATGGATAAACAAGTTCATCTAGATAAACTATGCTTCTCCACAAATTTTACCAGAACATACCCCACTATTAAATAATTCTGTTTATCACCGTTAGTCAAATATGGAAAAGACAGAGAGGCAATAACCCATTTTATATCTGTGTCCACTTTTAGTTACAGAAGCAGCAATGACTACAGATTCATTTCAAAGTAAATGATATAATATATTGTCTTAGTTTATTTTGTGTTGTTATAAAGAAATACCTGAGGCTGAGCAATTTATAAAGAAGTTTGCTTGGCTCATGTTCTGCATCCTGTACAAGAAACATGATGCCAGCATCTGCTCGGCTTGTGATGAGGACTTTTGTGCTTTGTCAAAACATGGGGAAGGTCAGAGAAGAAGTGAGCACGGGTAAAGAGGGACTAAACCCAGTAGGCATCCTGGCTTCATAACAATACACTCTTGAGAGAACTAATCCCTTCCTCCAGGAACCAATCCTCTCTTCAGAGAGCAAGAACTCACTCACTGCCACTAGAAGCACACCAAGCCATTCATAAGGGATCTATTCTCATGACCCCAAATCCTCCCATTAGACCTCACATCCCATCATCACCACACTGGGAATCAAATTTAAGATTTGGTGGGGAGAAACAAATCATATCCAAACCACAGCACACATCTTACACAAAAATCCAAATCTGAATAATAAGGCTCTATGTAAAGAAATACAGAGGATTTAAAGAATTGAGTTGAAATATAATGTATTCTCTAATTATTAATTCGGTTGCTGTCCATGAGATACAGGATGCAGGTATTAAAGGAATTATATACTTTACCTGACTTTATTCAGTAAAATAAGTACAGCTTCTAAAATTGGTTTTAGGAGTGATCAATAATGGCAAGTTTTTAAAAGTTTGACAAATCAACTTGTTGATGAAGATTTGCATGTGTGAATTCACCTTGGCATTGATTTTTCATAATTTTTATAAAGTAAAATAACATAAATAAGCATGGCATTTTCTGGGTGTCTGCAAACTGTACTAAGGTAAGTAAAAACCTCAAATATAGTGGAGTTTTGCAGTAATCTTCTCCTTGGGGTGAAAATGTAGTGAGAATATATTTCTAGAATTTCTAATATTGAAACATCGACTGGTGTCCAAGACAGAAGTACATTAAATCAAATTCCATGGTGGGGAAAGGAATGATCATGAGATGGCAAAGTTTGAGATTTATTATTCTCTGTTAGTTCTCTGTCCCATAATACCTCTGTTTTCCAAGCTCAGTGTCACAGATTTGTTGTATAATTATCTTTGATACAACAACAGTAAGAGAAGCATGTCTATTCTTGACTTTAAAAAATTCAAAATATCAGTGTGACACATTGGTATGACACCTTAAAAATCTTAGAGTTAATATTTATAGTTGTAAAGGGACCCAAATTATCTAGTAGCAGTCAGATTATATTTACACCTCCCACGGATAGGGATGAAAAGCCTCAGTGGTGGGTACTAGCCATAAATATGTGTCAACCACCAAAATGACCACCTTCTGAGGAAGCCAATTTTTTCCAGAAGACAAAAGAATCCAAGCCAAAATATCTAATGTTGATTAAAATAACTCACTCTTGCATAATTTTATAAACATTATAGAGCTCTAACAGCAGAAGAATTTTACCATTTACTAAAAAGGATGATATTTGTTAAGCCTATGGCTGTAGATATTCTTAATTATTCCTTCACTAAATGTATTTATTAACAGAATATCAAAATTAGGTTTATTTTTCTAATTTGGATGTACACAAATACCATGTCTAACTCTTTGGGGGGAAAAGCTTTTTCATTTAAATGTGAATGAACAGGCAATAGGTGTGTGATTACTAATAATCATCCCACAGGTAGTTTTCAGATTATAAAAACTTGGAAATGATTTGTTGTTAAAGTAAATGATGATTCAACTATTCAAATCACATGATGGTAAAAGAAAAATCAGTTGTCTATCCTATTCCATTAGAAAATATACCAAAGTACCTTGATATGGTAGTGTTTTAATAATTTGTAATATAATAGTTAAGAACTGCTCTTTTGATGTGTAATATTTTTATGTAATATTCTTCAATAAGTGAGAATTGTCACTCTACCTGTTTTGTCAATTAGGTTGCAATAAGCTTTATAATTATAAACTAGATGTTTTGTGCACAAAGGCAATGTTACATTTATAGTATAAATTATTAGAATCTTTAAATAAATAGAGCAGCAGGAACTACAGGATCTATTTTCCTTTTTTAAAAATGATCTTTATCATAATTACATTTCTGAACTTTATAATAATGTCTTCCTAAAATAACCTTATTGGATTTCTTTTTCTACCTTACCCAAGTTCCCGTTTTAATCATATCCTTTCACAAACACATGGTAAATGCAGTGATTTATTGTACTGGATTTTTAACTACCTGTCTACATTTATGCTTTGCTGTTAAATCTATCATTGCTGACAAATACAGCTAAACAAAAACATTTGTTTATGGCACAAGATTGGCAACAAAGACTTTTTAAAAAATGATTTAGAATAAGGATCAATCTGAATTTTCAGACAAAGAAAATGTAATTGAATTGTTACTTTAACAAGGAAAGACAAGACAAAGGACATTTGGTGAATATTTGCAAAAGAAAAAAAAAGCTAGTCTCATTGGTCGGCAGCAGTGATCTACAGCTCTGCATAATAGGCTTCCAGCTCTATAAATCTGTTCTACTCTGCAGTACTTTCCCAACTATGTGATATATTTCTAAAAAGTTCCATCTAAATGTCACCCTGAAAGCTTGTGATGTTGAGGATCATTCCAAATGCAGAACAGTGCAGTACAACACCTTCTTGAGACCCAACGCTGACATGTATCAACCTAGAATATGTTTGTAAAGTAAACATAAGAAATAGTTAAGCATTTTAACGAGAATATCTCCTTAAAAATACTTCTAACTCTCAAAGCTTCCAAATAGTAACATCTCTAAAGGTAACAATTTTCATTCCTCCCTGAAGGATCTAGTATCACACTGGCTGGATTACTGAAGAAACAAATGTGTTCTATAAAGGAAAGGATGAAGGGCCCACATGGATTTAAGAAACTCCTACTGTGTCCTAGGCACTGAAGACTGTTGGCGGAACATAAATAAGTTAGTCTGTACATATCTAGTATCGGATTGATGTATATACAGAGAAAAGATTATAAAAGCTGAGAGAGGATGATAATTTAACATTTAAATTTAAATTTAAATTTAAAATGTTATTTACAATGGAAAAGAATGCATGACATGATAGAATATTTTAAGATCTCATCTTGATTCTACTTGGTCTTTGGAAAATTAGAGGAAGTCCAGAGATAAGTAGACAGTATATACAGGTCAATAATATAATTTAAACACACACACAGACACACACACAATAATTACATAGAAATACTTTTTAGTTTTTTGTTTTGTTTTAATGAAAGATTGAAACTGTCCTAACTTATTATATGTCCAAAAATTGTTATTTACAGCATCTAAAATTATGCTTTCCTCCACTACAGGCTAGTCTGTAGCAAATCAATTTGCAGACTATAAGGGTTATTCATTACTGCCTCTTAATTTATAATCTACACATAGATGTTTAATTCTACCTCCCTTAGTTAACATAGATATCTGCCACTCTACTCTTATAACTGCCCCTCAAAATCCTACAAGAAGCAAACCTAAGTGTATGCTAAATATATTAAAGGCAATTTCCTCAGTGTTAGAGATGCATTTAATAACTTTTTTTATTTTTCTTCCTACTCACCTCTACGAAGGTGTAATAATACTTCTGTATTTTAAAAGTGAATATGCTTTTTCAATTTCATTCTAAGGACTCTTTTGGAATAAGTAGTTAAAATTAAATATGCCCAACATGATTTTGCTCTTAAAAAAGTCACCAACTTTTAAAGTAAATTCCATGCAATTTAAACAGTACAGGTATTATAATCAGGGTCAGTATTAGAACTATATTATATGGGGTGATTATTTTTGTCTAACAGTGCTTTGCTCTTGACTGTCTACACATTGTTGTGGGGAACACCCCTCATACCAAAATCTGCAGATGCTCAAGTCCCTTATATAAAATTGCATAGTATGGTATTTGCATATAACCTACACACATGCTCCTTATGTACTTTATCTCTACATTCCTTATAATACTTAATACAAAGTGAATGCTATGTAATTAGTTACTATACTGTATTTTTAAAATCTGTGTTATTTTTATTGTTGTATTGTTATTTTTTCCCAAATATATTTGATGTTCATAATCCCAAAGTGTTGACTGCGTCACCCAAACTGAAAATCACTAGTAAAATCTGTCCATTAAGTTTGTTTTAAAAAGCTGGTTGTAACAATAAATGAGGTCTGTCCTTTCAAACTGATAACCAATCAACTTAAGTATATGCCTAAAGGTTCTTCACCTCCCCAAGCTTCAGCTCACGAGTTTAAAAACCGACATAGAATAAATGTGATATCACAAACTCATGCATAAGGAAGTATACCAAGATGACTGCTAATAAAATGTAAGCTCCTCTCCTCAATTTTTCCTGATAAAATATGTAAAAAAAAATTGCATTTAAAACTTCCCTGTTTCAAATTGTTTCCAAAATAGTTATTATAGATCTCTATTCATAAGCCCATAAGGAATTAAATGAACAGAAAAGGATATTAAACTCACAGGATAAATGACTAAGGGAAGTATTTCAGTCCTGATAGAAAAATGAAAGCCATAACGATAACAGTGAATGACAGGGATATAATTAACTTTAGATGACCATTTCTGAATTTCTGTCTAAACTCACTCTGTAACTATTACTTTTAGGAGTTTATCCCTCAAGAAAAGTGACTTGACTTGTTGGTAAGGAGATTTTCAATTATTGGAGTTGGGGTTGAGTAGGAGAGGAAACTAAGATATGGGTATATCAGGTTAAAGTTTCATAGCTTTGGTAAAGCATTTAAGCATGCTTTTCTGGAGAGAAATCCTGTCTTTGAAAAAAAAAAATTATGTCTAATACTTGTGACATTCTATTCACTGCACTTCTTTCAATGGTTTGCAGGCAGAAATTATTTTAAAAAACTAAACACAACTTTAAAAATCAATAATAAAGCATCTTGTACATCAATCTTGAAAACTTGTAACCATTGCTAACGGTAAAACTATTTGCTCTAATATGTTTCCTACATTATTTCCATTATAATGACTTCTGACCTTAATTAATATTTTCGTTAAAGAAGAGTTAGAGATATGTTTTAGGGAAAATAAATGCTTCAAATAAGAGCTTGCCTTATAACCTAGGTTAAGACATGTGCTCTGCTATTATCTACCCCTCTGGTTCAAAAATATAGGTTTGCTTTTGGGGATATAATTATGGGAATAATGCTATATTAATCTGGGACACATTCATTTCAATCCCAGTGAATCTCACTGAAAGCAATTCTATTTAGTGGGCCATACTGCCTAATATTAGTATGTGAGATAACTTTAGATTATAAACATGGGCTTGAACATATCTGAGCTGAGTGTCACCTACACCTGATAATTGCCCATACGATGTTAGGAATCACTTAAAGTTGTTCCCATGCTATTCCCATCTGACCTATAGAAATATATTTAGATTAAATACTTTACATTAATTTAACAGAAACTAATACATTTTACCTCACTAATTCGGGATTTATTTACAATGGAGGTTGCTCTATTATTTTAATTAAGTATATTGTTTAAATATACAAGTAAAAAATAACAGTCAGTTACTCAAAGACAGGGCTTAAAATATTTTTCCATAAAGATATGAAACAAAATTCAATATCATATATGATTGCTGATAGCTTCAGTCAATTCAGTTTTAAATAGATAAGTTAAATTTTTAGACAATTGTTATAGGTATACCAAGTAAAAGTTATAGACTTAATATTTAGGATGCTGGCAGTATATTTTGGGAAAATAGGCAAGTATTTATTGAAGTATAAAAAGTTCTGAAAACCCATTTTACTATACTGTATCCACTAGCCCATTCAATTTATATCAGTTAGAGTCAATAAAGAAGACATAGGATTTTAACCTAGCTCTTATCACTGTAATAGAAAGTTAGTCTACAAAAAAAAAGATGAGTTAAAGAGGTTAATGAACCCATTCATCTAAATGTACAGTAAACCCAATATCAAATGTGGTACATCATATTTTACTTACTATTTCCCTAATGTATTTTATATTATAAAATATAAGTTGTTTTTATAATATCCTATAAAATCTCTATGATTTCTATTTATATTAAATAATAGTTTAATTATAAAGAACTGTTTTCATGTAGAATGTATATAAATGCTAAAATGTACATACATGTCATCATGGCAATTCTTTATTAATGAAGACATACTTTTAAAGTATACACTATTGTTTAGGTCTTGAAATTAAAGGAAAAGAATATCTACAATGCAGTCTTACCCCTTTTTCATAACTAGAAAATATTCTTAGGCTTTCCTGTATATGTTTTATTTAAATGTAACTGTAGAAATGAATTTGGACTCATTGGGGCTGTGTAAGTTTAATCACTTTGCATTAGAGGTACAATTTAAAGAAATATTTTATTTAAAAAAAAACTAAATGGATCATGGACTTTGATGTAAAATAAAAAACTGAATCTAAATAAGTTCAGTGGATTGTATCAATGTCAGTATTTTGCTTGTGACGTTGTACCATGGTTTTGTAAAACGTCACCATTGGAGGAAACTGGGCAAAGGGTAATGAAATTTTCTGTATTATTTCTTATAACTACATATAAATCTATAATTATCTTAAAATGAAAATTTAATTAAAAAACTAGTTTCTTTCAAATATTACGTAAATAACAAAAGGTTATATTTCTTGAGGCAGGATACAGACTTTAATACCTTTAACATTTAAAATTTCCATAGTCAATTTAACATGAAAGATGACCATTAGCTACTGTAAAGGTGAAGACCTTGTGTTCATTTGTCCCCAAATATAGAATGAGTTTTATAAAACATCACTTGCAAAGAGGTAGCTCAGTTTATCATATTAGATTTGAAGATATGAATGTCAGATTATGCAAGGGCAAATTTCAATGTGAAAACCACAAACAATATTACAAGCAAAATCTCTTATGAAAAGACACCTAGATAGTGAAAGATTAAACAAGTTTCTGGCTCCTATACTTTATTTTATAAAGCAGCAAGAATATTTGCCAAAGTCATTAGAGTATCACTGAGAAATTTTACTTTAATCAGAAAATGAGGTGATACCCTAAGTTTTCAAAAATATTGAATGCAAAATGCATATCGTGCAGACAGTTTAAGTCAAAAATCTCCAGGACAGCATCATGAAATAATTGGAGTATGAAATGGCATAATCAAACATTACAAATCTAGATTAATTCAGCATTTCTTCACTAGAGATTGAACCCATTGTTTTATTTCACCAATTAACTTTACTATGGAACAAAAATCATCTATATGTGCGGTCCCAATGTACACATTCGATGGCTAGATGATAAATGTTGCCATTTCATGACTGAAGATAGGATTTAGATTACTCCATTATCTCTTTCTTAATTTGAAACACAATTGTCACCTTTCCCTGGAAGACTTCCTTTTCCTTTCTATTCTATTTCAAGAGTCCAGTCACTTTTTTCTTACTGTTAACTCTTACCGTATCAGATGAGATAGTTGTTTATGTATAGATTTTACAGATAGATGGAGAACATCTTAAGTTGATGAAGTCTATGTGTGTGTTTGTGATTATTTACATCCCATTTCATACAAAACCCAAATCATATCTCAAATATGAAATTCATTAGAGAAAGCTTTTTAATAAACATTTAAAATACTTTAATAATACTTTTTATCATGTCAATTTAAATCATTCCATTATGGAAATTTCTTCATTAAAGAAGGAAAATCTCTGCAAAACTCTAAATTAAGCAGAGCTTTAACAATTATACTTACAACAATACAGACTTTAGAAATACATAATTCTTTTTACAATAATAATCCCCCTTTAAAAATTTGTCATAGTTTGTCACAGATTTAAAGTGTAAGTTGACTAATGATAGGAAAGGATAACATAGTATATGTAGTATAAGTGAACTAGGTTTTTTCTCAACTGTTTTTTATTTCTAAAGCCCCTTTGCTTGAAAATAGTTGTTGCATAAACTAAACATTCTTTTATGTGCTATTGATTTGCAATATTCTACAAACTTCAAAAATATAATTCACACCTATAGTAGGAAGCTTATGTTATAATTTTACCTGTAAGAAACACTGATCAATAGACACAAAAGAATTCTTGCAAACATTTTTATAATATAGTCCAATGTTTAACATATATGTGAAATTAAAGTCTCTAAAAAGTAGGATTTTATCCCTTGATTGATTCAAATTATTTCATCAGCTATATTCCTTGAAATGTATAAGACAGGTTGGTGTTTTAGATTAACTGTAAACAGGAACTTCTTATAATTGAAATAATATGCACACAGTTATAGAGCAAAGTACTTATTATGAAAATGAAGGGAACAGATATGAGGAAAATATATTTTAGAGTTTCAGAGAACTGAAACTTATTTTTCAGACTAGGCATTGAATAAGTGAATAAGTCAATGCATATTTTTTTCTTTCCTGTGTTTGTTTTGTTTTCTTTTAATTTTAAGAACAAATAAATATAACAGAGTGCAATATTAGTCTATGGAGATAAATCATACTCATGATAATATAAGAAAGAACAGAAGAAAACTCAATCCATGATGTAAGATAAACTTATCACAGGATATCGATATATCACCAAGTCTGCATATTTAAAATATGCATAGGTGATAAGGAAGGGCTCTTTTGTAGGAATTGTCGACTTTGTTCTTGTACCTTTGCTGTTTAATGAAAATGATAAGAATGCTGAGTAATTTCAATAGAAAATCACAGTTACATTTACTAGAGAAGGCTTTTATGAATTCCCTTTCACCTACTGAGCCCTGTTGGAAGGAGTCAGCTGTTGAAGGGAAAAAAGAAATTAGGATGGTAAGGAATATTTGGAAAGAACTCTGGCCATCAGTTGTTAGCAGAGAAGAGGGAGAACACAGCATGGACACGAACTTTGCAGGACCTGGTAGAGAAATGAACACCGCAAGAGATGCAACCCCAACAGGAACCAGCCTATGGGTGTTTAGATATTTATAACCTGTTTATAACTTCCTATCTGGGAAATGGTGTGCCTTAGCTACCAACTGCTGTCAGGAAACCATTCTGTTTCCATTTAATCAGTGATCTGCTATGCTTGGGTAGTGTTACAGAGCTAAGGAAAAGAGGCGCACCTTTATATCATTTTTCAATAGACAGAGGCAAGAAGCAAAAATACAGAACACTGTCAATCGACCTGGTTTTCAGAGATGGACTATGCAATTCCAGGAGTAAAATCCATGCAACATGCCAGCCAGGACACAGGAGGACATACATATCTTCCTTATTGGATGAAAGAGTAACAAGATTTAGAGGGCATTGGACAAAAATTTCTATGAATTAAGTTCAGAGAAGAACACGTGTAAAGAATAATGCAAGAATGGATATTTCTATAATATAAAGAATGTGGTATAAATAATTTTACTTAGAAAATATTTAAGGTCTAAAACTTTTTTCCACTTTTTTTCCTTTTGGAATATTGAATATGTATATACAAAACACCCTTATTATAAAGGGAGACACTAAAATTAAACTGAAAAAGAGCCCACATATACATACACACCATCCAGCTCAAGATAAGAAATTACTAGAACCCCTGAAGTTCCTGACGGCCCCTAATCCGCACATCTCTCTCCCATATAGAGATTATCTTTAGCCTATATCTTGCGTTTTTTTTAAATTCCTTTTTGTTCTTATTAATAGTTTTACCATAACATCTACCTTTGTTCAGTGTTGTGTGCTTTTGAACTTCATTCAAATGTACTCAAGAAGTCTGTATATTTCTGTGCTATGCTATTTCATTCACCATTATGTTCTTGAGATTTATCTTGTTGAAATTTATATTTCTGTTCCCTCATTCCCACTGCTGTGTAGTATTCCATCTTGTAAATATCCTATGATATGTTTATTTGTTCACCAGTGTTCAGTGTTCTGTTCCTGAAGACATAGCTGCTGTGGATGCTCTTATACATGTATTCTGATGCACATGTGCCTGGGCTTCCTCACTACCTGTGCAGAAGTGAGATTGCTGGTGTGAGCATCTTAAAACTTACTTTATAATTCCAAATTGCTTTTTCAAACCAGTTGTGAAATATGATAATATCTGCAGAGCATAAGTGTTGCAATTTTCCTATGCTCAAATTGCTGCTCACATGATCAAAAACATTGACTAATCCTGTATTGCTCACTACATTAAGTGAAAATATTTGTAGTTTATGTACAAACTCATTTTTTTCTGGCTTATCACTGTCTGTTTCCTACTCTACAGTATAAAACTAAGTGCCAATCATGAAATGTGTCTCCCTGTCAATGCATGAAAAATTCATAATTTTCAAGTCACACAAATATAAGTGTAATTTTGATTTTTTTAAATAAAATTTCATATTTTTCATCAGGATTACCCTAGAACTCATGGAAGATAGAACTTTACTGAATCCCACTGTCCAGAGGAAGTATACATACTGGTTAAGAGCTGTGAATGCAACTATTTTTTAACATTAAAAATCTGCCCAACTATGAGAAAGCAAATAAGTTACTCTGTGTTTTCACTTATAAAATGTTAACATTGTAGTCCATAAAATGTTTTCTTAGGACTAAGTGAGATAATATATGAAAAGTCTCTAATCATAATGCTCAACATAAAGTAGACATTCAATAAAAGTCATTCACTGATAAATCATCAACATTTATAGCCACTTTAATAAAGAGCTGACAGCTGAACATAGCCATGTTTATGAAAAAACATATTTCTCCAAAGTTTTAACTTCAATAATATTAAATATTATTTAGGGAAGATAAGTTTATCAGTATTTAAAAAACCAAGAATTATTTGCTGTAAAAAGAGTATAGTAATCTGCAGATTAGATTATTAGGTCAGAGGCAATAACACACCTCTTAGTAAAAATTAACTGAGATCTAAGAATACACATACTTTCTAGACATGCATCATGTACACAGGCATATTGTCTCTGGTCTCAAGACAAAATTCAAGCCTATATTATTGGACCAGTATAAAAATGTACATCATATTAAATTATGTTTAAGTGAAGTTAAAAGCATTTTAATATAATTATCCTTGGAGCACATCATCACTCACAAATCTCAGAATGATTATGTTGGGCAACAAACCAGACCATAGATCCAGATCCTAAGTGGTAAGGCTTGTTTTCACTCATATATAATTTGGTTGCCAATCTGCACTGATAGAAAACTCAAGGTCACAAATATGTATCGTTGTTGCAAACACCATATGTTGAGTGCAGTCTACATCCTTTCAGAGAGAGAAAGAGGGGGGGAAGAAAATGAATATTAGTTTTAATTAATGGATGCAAAGACTCAGATGTTATCCTAAGAATAATATTTTTGGTCCTTTTCCAATTTGCTTTTCATTTCCTTTCTCACTATTTTCCAATATTTTTTATGAAGAAAATCAATGCATAAGTAGCCCACATGTTCAACCTTTGTACAAGGAGAAATAGGTTTGGCATGGGTTTCTAAAAGTCATGTTACTGGGGGTTGGTGGGGAAGGCTTCAGCTCTAGTAGCATTGTAGGATATTTTGTTTTAATTCTTATCTATTAGGTTATAGACTGTTCAGCCAGAAATTAAGCTTTTTATAGTTAAGTGCAGCATTAATAGAGAGCCTATGGATTGTTACTTATGTATGACTTTGGTCTCAAATGCTGCATTTAAGTTGCTTACAGATGCATGCAATATAGCAAGATAAATATTTAAACTCTTTATAAAGAACCTTTGGAAAAAAAATATGGAAGCAAGATAGTGCCAGGAATGTGGTTAATGAACAAATGGATGCCTTGACAAATCATGGCCTCAGTTAAGATAGAGCACAAATTGACTTTGAGCTTTTCTAATTACCATGTAGAAAGGAGAAAAGATAACCAGTAACAAGAATGTATATAACAAACCAGTTGTTTGGGAGAAACACAAACATGGAGTAAGACAAAATATTTCCTATGAGCCCTCACAGAGAGAATATTTTATCATGAAGGCTAAAGTGCAGCTCTGTAAGAAGCAATTGTGTTGGGCCCAGTATCATGCAGTCTGTTTAGGCATTTTTTGTTGGTCTCCCTTAATCCTGAAATAGATTTTAGACTATATGGCAAAATGGATGACTGAATTTCCTCTAGGCCACCGTCCATAAATATTTTTCTCTTAGCCAAGTGTCTGAAAAGTATCAAGTTGCACTGAATTTGAGATTATAGTCCCTGACAACCACTAGAAAGGAAAGCTGCAATTCTATGTTTTCATTTACAAACAGAGCCTTACACTCTAAAAGTCAATGAAATTGTGTATAGCACAAACATTCTCATATAGAAAAAAGGAACCAGATAAAGATGGGCCTGAGGAGACCACCCAATTTCTGACTAAAAATGTGTTCAGGAAGTGCTGGTAGTCAGAGCCAAGAGCCTCCTTAGATAATAATTTTGGGTCTACTTTAATGCAGGGAAAAGTGGGAGACAAAGTTTAACAACTGCACTTCATAAAGCATGGTGGTAATAATTCGTCAAAAACCTCTTGCAGCTAAAATGGCTCCCTGAGCTTAGGAAAGAGAAAGGGACACAGAGAAAGGGAAAGGGGAAGAGAGGGAGGAAGGGAGCAAAGGCCACCGAGAGAGGATCTAATTTTGAGCAACAAAGCTTCCCAAAATATCTTCCAAAATAAACCTGTACCAAAATGTTGAACTTGGAAATAAAATTAAATAACTGTGCCTCCTCTGTCAAAAAGTGAAGGATACAAAGTATTTTGACTGAGAAATGAATCACGTATAATATATTGGCTAAATTTGCGGTCAGAGACCAAAAAAAAATAAAAAAGAAAGAAAGAAAATCAATAAGTGGCCCATAGGCTTATTATTTTGGCATTCCTTGTTTATAAACTAAAAATATAAAATTGAATGTCTTTGTCTATAGCTTGCATCTCCAAATTTCCTATAGTCTTTACTGTACCCTGTTGCATTGGACCTGATCGGCCTCCTCTCATTTTCTCTTGCTCTGCCTGGGTTCTGATGCCACGCGAGTTTGTGCCCCCCGTGGATGTCCATTCCCCAATGGAATGTGAAAAAGTAGCAAAACACAAAAGCAATAAAGGAAGGAAGGAATAAGGATAATTTTTCTATATTTAAGTCTGACTGACAGCAGCGAGAGGTGTCTCAGATTAACTGAAAAAAAGTGTACAAGAATTTTTCTAAAGTCATGCTTCAGGGACCTCATAAGCATGACACATGCAACACAGCAATACGCCACACGAGGGCAGTAGATGCTCAGCTTTCTTATATAAAAATAAAATGTAAAAAGAATTTATAAAACAAGATTTGATGAAAACAAAATTACGTTCTCTCAGAGGTAATAAACAAACTTCTGGAATATTTACAGACCCTGTATGTGGTTTTTAATAAAACTTAATGACTTGTTTGATGCGCTCTCACATCCGTCGACTTCCAACTTGACCTCTCTTCGTTTTTCAAACAGCCTAGGAATTTTTCAACTTAAAGGGGTTTGCTCATCTTGTTTATCTCTGCCTAGGACACACTCTGACCCCACTCTAATCTTTTAGGTCCCTGTTTAAATGCAATTTCCTTGGAGACAGCTTACCTAGCCACCTTACCTAACGCAAGTCTTTCTCACACAACATGCATCTTTCTATGTCAGCTCTCTGTGTATTTTAGTCATGGCATTTACCCCAATTCGTAAGTATTTTATTTAGGCACTTTCCAATCTGAGTTTTGTCTGTTCTCTTCAGTAGGCTCTAAACTTTATGAGGCTATAACCTTCTCTATTTTTAGTCCCTAGAGCCTAGAATGTGGGGCATAAGAGAAAGCCAAAATATTATTTGATGAATGAATAAATGAATGACTGAATGAATCTCTATGATTGCAGCTTATCTTCCTTGACCAACAAGTTCAACCAGGCCCCACATTCCCATATAAATCTTTACAATAATAACAAGAACAGGAGTAAATGTCACCATATTTTCCAACCCATTGACCTGAGAATTTGTCTGGAGGTTACATGAATTAAGTATAGTTCTGATATATTCCTGATTAAACACTTCTTCCCTTTTATTTAGAAACCTGTCCTGCTTTGGAGGAGGTGGAATGGGACAAGTTTAGGAAAAACAGAGTTAGATTCTTGAAGCAAGAAAGGATGCACTTGCCCCTTCATTATAAGTTGTTCACAGCTTTGTCCCTTGTTCTCAGACCCCACATCTTACCTTGCTGTCATGTTCTGCATCTACCCTGCTAAGGCAGAAATGTAGAAAAGGGGTAAAAGATGACTTTAATGCTGCCTTTTCTCATGCATCATGAGAACAGCATAATTGTCCTTTCTTTTTATTCCATCTTTATAGGACTTACTGCTACATATAAAATGGCCACTTAAAAATTATCACCAGTAAAAAAGGTATTAAAAATATCTGTTTAGGAAACATGAGAGTATAAAAATACCACTACTCAAAGGCATGATATAACTTTATAAAACAGTATGGAAGTCTATTGAAAACACAAAATGCATGGGGAGGAGGGGAGGAACCACAGTAGGGCCAAGTGATCAAAATGCATCTTCACACAGCTCCCACAATGATGTGATTCCAAAAGGCCAGAGGCCAATTGTTTACCAATGTTTACTCCAGGCTTAGCATGAGACTATAGTATACATGGTTGATTAAGTAGATACATGTTTCTTGCAGGCCTAAATAGAAGCCATGGTTGATTTCAAGTAGGTGGTGGTGTTTTTTTCCACCACTGAAGAATTGATTTAGAGTGTAAGGTCTGCGCCTCAGGATTTCTATCATCAGAGGCTGAAAAGTCCAGGTGGGCTGCAGTGAATGCTAACTCTTCTTCATCCATGGTCTTTGGAGAGCTGAGGATAAAATTTCTGTAGGACTAATGGAAATTCTATAAACTTAAAGATAATTCTCAGTCCTCACATGCAGTAGCTCTGGTGTTGAGACTTCTCTCTTTTTTAATCTATTGTAGACCCACCATGGCCCAGAACTGAAGAAAGAACAAAGCAGTGATAAGAGAGGCCCAATAAAGGCTTCAAGCCCCAAAGACTCCCTTCTAAATGGAAAGGGATAGACTATGATGGGGAACAACAGGTAAAAAGGGAAGGGGACCACTAAAAGGCACCATATCCTTACATGCCCATCACTGATGGACAAAAATGTATGGCACTACGGTTTGTTGTGACAAGTGCAGCAGACCAGAATTATCTGTATGCTTTAAATACTTTACCACGTTAGATTTTAATAATTTATTGGAAGTCAAACAAGCTTACTTTAGATACTTGAATATTCTATCCCTTTTCATTTCCAAGATTCAGAAACTGTTTATTAGGGATAAAAATAAGATTGCAAGAAATCTAAATTTTGTGAAAGTCACATAAAAAACACTTAGGCAGATGTGAATAATTGTGTATATAAAATACTGCATTGAAATACTTCC
This sequence comes from Mirza zaza, assembly GCA_008750895.1. Taxonomy (NCBI): domain Eukaryota; kingdom Metazoa; phylum Chordata; class Mammalia; order Primates; family Cheirogaleidae; genus Mirza; species Mirza zaza. The sequence continues at coordinate 33,557 of VSMD01103697.1, read as the reverse complement.
TCAGTGGATCATAGGCTTTAGATGAATAAATTTCCAAAAGCACAGCTTTTTCGTTCAGTTTCTATTTTAATCTCTGACATTCATATACACCTATGCACACCTGGAGATATCTGCTACTATTTTAAAAACACAACTTTTATTTAAGTTTTTATGTACACCTGCATATCACGTGTTAAAAGTCAAGTCTTTTGCTCATTTTATTTCTTCAAAATCATATGACTGTACTAATCAGGTATTTTATCCTTTCTACAAGTGTATCTTTATAGGATATATCAACCAACTTTCTCAAAAACATAAAATGACCACATTTAAAGTTTGAATGAAATTAACTTATCTTTAATTTGTTTCTGGCACTTTAGTAGTTTTTTTTTTTTTTTTTAACTCTGTGTGTGTGTGTCTCTGTGTGTGTGTGTTTTGTCGAGGTTGATAGAATAACTTTGAAAGACATTCATCAACTGTTGGCTGCCAAAGATTTTCCATTTTCTTAGTATTTTAAAGTCTCAGAATAATTTAGGTTTGTTCTTATTCTCTCTGTGTTTCTGTCAATTTCTCTCTCTCTCTTTCTCTCTCTGCTAATTGTACCCCCCACCCCACATACACACCCCTGGTGCTGGCAGCTCTGAGATTTCTGATGGTCAAGAAAAACAGAAAGATTACCTGAACATTTTTTAAATTTGAAGTACACTCATATATCAATGAATAGCAATGTGTTTGTGTCATTACAGACAAAATTACAGCATTCCCTATTTCCAAATGCCAAAAACATAGGAATGAATCCATAGAAAATGTCAGGAGCAATAATTAAATAAATGTCAGTAGAATGACCTTATAATTTTTAAGCCCAAGTCAGACAAAGCTATAAGAGATATCCAAATTTCAATACATATGATATTAATACCTGTATGTGTTTTGTGGTATTAAGAACATGAAAGAATATAAAATTCTATTAAATTCCAATTTTTTAAAAGTTAGATGGAAAGACATTTATTGGTATTCCAACAAAGTTTTAATATTTAGTTGGAAAATACATATACGTTTCTTAAGAGCTAAAGTCAGACATTCAACAAACCAGTGAATGACATAGATGGGAGGATAAAGTTTTATGATTAGACAAGAGAATAGGAAATCTGTTTCCATTAAATTCCTGGGATGTGAGCTATGTGACTTCTTCCTTGACATTTAGGGTCTCTGTCATGGAAAGTCTAAATATGTTTCTGTTAGTAGCTCAGGAAAAAAACAAAAAAAGATCAGTCAATATGCTGGCAAAGTTTCTGGTCATAAGAAATCATAGTCATATAGGATGATATTATTTTCCTCAGCAGTGAGATTTAGAGTCTTTTTAGTAGGTTTACTTGCCAGGATGGTCACTGCTTTCTCATTGGATATACGTCTCTTCCATCTAGGAGGATTTACAATTATGCATTAAAGAATTGCAATCTTAGTAGAGATAGTATGGGATTGAAAAGGAACTGATGTATAATTGGAAATGTATATATTTGTAATGTTTAAGAGAACTTAGACCATTAGCGTAACAGTTTTAAAGATACAATATCAAATGTGCAATTGAGTACTTGATACAGATATTTGATTTTAGATTTCTCACTAAAATGATCAACAGTATTGGAATATTTGGCAAAACTTTGAGGTTCACTATATGTATTCTTCTTGCAAAAATAAAATTATCAGAGAAATTTTGGTTTTTTGGTGTAGACAACTGAAGAACTTAAAAATAAAATATTAATATATTAGGAATGTTGGTGAATTAGAATGATAGCTTCATAATTTCAAATCTAAACTATACAATTAATTGCTTAGTTTAAATACAGTATTTTAAGTTCATATCTTACTACTTATATATTGTTTGGGTACAACTAAGAAGAATTTTAGGGTCACTATATTTGTAGAATAGATGTATGAAAATATTAATAACTTTGCTACTCAGAAAACATTTACTACTGTTACAAATGTGAAGCATTTAAAAAGAAAATAAGATTTAATAATTTATAAATAAATTTTAAAATATTTGAAAGTATTTTACAGCTTTAAACAAGATCAAATATTATCCATAAGCCCTTAAAATAATTGGTAAAATTTTCTAGACTTATAAATAGAATAGTAGTAATGAAAAAAAATCATTGACCATGTTTCTAAATCTGTAAATTTAATAAATTGAATAGCAATTAAAAATAAGCTTCGGACATTTTCTCTGAACCAAAATGACATAAGAAACATGTATTCTTTCTTTCTTTTTTTTTTTTTTTACACAGAATCTCACTCTGTTGCCTGGCTAGAATGCAGTGGCATCATCATAGCTCACTGTAATGTCAAATTCCTGAGCTGAAGCGATCCTCCTGCCTCAGCCTCTCAAGTAGGCAGTACTACATGTGTGTGCCACCATGTTCAGCTATTTTTTTCTATTTTTAGTAGAGATGGGGTCTCATTCTTGCTCAGACTAGTCTCAAACTCCTGACTTTCATGCATTCATTTTTAGTTAAAACTTAGATGTGATTTAACAAAGAAATATTAATAATATATCCCCTTCCATGTAATTTATAGATAAAAAAGGAACTTCAAGATGTTGTATAGTTTATTTTCTGAGGCAGATTGTTATCAGTTCAGCAGACAATACTGATTAATTTGAGTCATCCATCCACCTAGATCCTCTATGGAAATAAACTTCTAAATGCCTTTCACCATATTGTATACAATATATTCCTTCTTTTCATCAGTTGTATTCTAATTATAGAGGCTCAACAGGTTGAGTGTAGACTGACAAGTACAGATGCTTATTATAAATTCATAAATAACTCCTTTTCACTTATTCATCAAATAACATTCTTTCCTCTTGCCCTATAGACAGAGCAAAGAGGAGACTCATTATGGAGTATTCCCCAACAGAGAACATGTTTATGTAAGCTTGTTCATGTGTTCTTTTTTAATGAAAGGTAATTGAAAGTTTCTTTAAATAGCTTTTTCTTAAGGGATTGGGGGGAAAAACAGATGTTTTCATCACAAGCACCATTTACCAAGCAACCCAAAATGCATGGCATTTATATTAGGCAGGAAAACAAGTAGAATAATATGTGATTGCCTAAATTTGTGCTAGTATAAATTCATTGTCACTACTCCCAATTGGATTTCCAGTGCTGCCTAAAAAAGTGACTATTTTTTTCCAATTAACTCTATTACCTTTCAGAATTACTATTTCAATCTTTCTTCATAAACACAATTCCCTGAATTTCCCTGTTCTCCCCCTACTCTTTGCCTCTTTCTTCCTTGAGACTTACAGAAGCCATGGACAAGAACCTGCATTGCATCTTTCTCTCAACCAACTCATACCAATCTGTGCTATGACCATTTCCTCCAGCTGTTCAGAACATTACAAAATCAATTATACAGTTTATTCTGTCTTGAGCAATCTTCCATGTGGCCCATTCTCCCAATTCTATGTTTCCTTCTTAACTTTTCAGTAGGATTTCCAACATTCTTGATACTGTCTCCATTTTTGATTTATTTCTCTTCATAATCTAATCCCATTGCCGCTTCTGCGACTCAACCAAAATAGCTGCCTTATTGCTGAACCAAAAGACCTAGTCACCATTTTGTTCCATCCCAGGTACCGTGTTTCCCTGAAAATAAGACCTACCCACAAAATAAGCCCTAGCAGGATTTCTAAGCATTTGAGCAATATAAGCCCTACCCCGAAAAGACCTAGTGATGGGCGTGGCTATGTAGCGTATCTGCACAATCTATACATTTTGTCGCAGAGTAATAAAGAAGATAAGCACCCCTTCTCATCTGCCCCATCATGAGAGCTACTATACTAGAGGTGACCGGAAAGGTGCAGAAAGCCCCACCAAAAAGGTCAGCTCTTCCTGCCAGGTTCCGGCCATCCTGTGCGTGCTGCAAGCTGAGGCTTTGAGGGGAAAATAACACATCCCCTGAAAACAAGCCTTAGCATGCCTTTTTGAGGAAAAATAAAGACCCTGTCTTATTTTCGGGGAAACACGGTATTACTTTATTTCTAGCCATAATATAGTGCACTCTATTTCTTTAAAACACACATACACATACACACACACACAGACATCCATGTTATTTTCCATGTGCTACCAGCTAAGTTCCCTGGGAAGGAGAATGTCAAGTGGATATTATTAAGAAGGGAGTCTTTTATGGAATTCTCTGGGATTAACATGCAGTAAAAAAAGAAGAAACACACTAAGGCATGGAAAAGAGTGGACTATATCCACCTTCAGCCCATGGGGGATATCAAAGATAAGTTTATATGGTAAAATGTCCAAATATATACTTGAAAGCAAATGGAAAATACATTTATCTTGACTTTCTGGAGAAACAGGAGAGGTCTTCAGGGATAAAGAATATTGTAGGTAAGAAAGCTGATGTAAAAAGGAGAAACATTTCAGAAGTTGTAGAAAGACCCAGTTTTAGTTGAGGCAAGTAAACTGTGCCTTTCTATCCCCACGTCAGTCACTGGTCACAGGCCACCTCTAGAAGAGGTACAACCTTGTGAGAGGCAGAAGCTTTCAATTGAGGCCATCTCCAAAGAGGGCTGCTGTCACAGCTCTCACCATACAATGAAACCTCATTCTCACAATGTTCCTCTCATCTTTATAACCCTTGGTTCTAGATTGTTCTTTACCAGATCCTACTTTTCTACCCAATTTTTGTGTTGGAGTTCCTCATGATTCCTTTTTCATCATCTCTTACATATACTCTCAAGGCAATCTCATCTCTTCCATACCTCCTTTTAAAATTATTGGCTGAAATAACCCTAATTTATCTCTACACCAGATGTTTCTTCTAGCGCTAGACATATATATGAAAAACATACTTGTAGAATTCTACTCTTGATCTTCCACCTCCTGATCTTTCCCAAGCAATCTTATTTCTCTTTTCTCCTTGCTTCACACACAGAGACTAGAATGACAACTTTAAAAGTACAAATGAGGTCATGTTATCCTTCGGCCGAAACATTTCAGTGGATTCCCAGTGCCTTTCAGGTAAGGTTCTTAAAATGACTCTTCCAAAGCTCTGCAGATTCTGATCCACATTCGTTCCATAAATTTCACCTCTAGTTTAATTTAATTTGCTCCGACTTCCTCTCTAATCCCTTTCATTAGACTAATCTTTGTAATTTTTAAAGTCCCAGGTTAAATGGCATTTCTTTAGAAAGGCTTTCATTCATTCTTCCAGGGTAGTCCATGGATTTTATTCTATAATCTTATTCCATGTTTGTGTTTATTTAAATGACAATTAAATTTATTTATTTAATTCTTTTGTTAAATATCTTTTTCTCCTGCTTGACTATAATTTTCATGGAGGCAGGAGAAAAGCCTATATTATTTTTCAGTCTCCCCCCAGAGCCTAATAAGACTTGATGCACAGGAAAAGTTACATGTATGCGTATGCTGAATAAAGCAGCATGATCAAAGAATGCACAAAAAATGATTTGAAAATGTATATGCATTTTTGAGTTAATACTCATTTCCACTACAGTGCAGGTAATATAGATCTAACACAGTGCAGGTAACATAGATCTATCAGGATGACATAGATAAGTAAATAATTCTGAGTTATTCAATAGGCATAATTTACAATGGATTAGTTTACAGGCCTTTTGAGATACAATGGAGATGGATATGCACATATTATGTGAGGGCAGAAGAAAATTTCAATAAAAAATAGGGAGTAGAAATCAGAAGATAACACAGAGGATGACAACATGATTTGTTTTTCGAAAGTAATCTAGATGAAAAGCTACAAAACAAGCAAAGATAAGTTTATATGGTAAAGTGTCCAAATATATACTTGAAAGCAATTGGAAAAAACATTTATGTTCACTTTCTGGAGAAACAGAAGAGGTCTTCAGGGATATGGATACTAACTGTTTTGTTTTGTTTTGTTTTGTTTTTACCAGCACCAGGGTTAACTATCCTTACTCTAGATTTACAAGTTTAAGTGAAATAAAATGAAGGAGAAAATAACTTCGAAGAAAGTAATCATTTGAAGACTGTTAGAACAGTACACTGATTTGAGGGTTGTGCATTTTTCCAGGAAAAGGTGGAGCTAAATCGGTATTAGAATGTAAAAAGACACAGCCATTAAAAATGTGCCAACACCTCAAGCCTTAGAAATAACTTGTAAAATCAAATGAAAATTTCAATCAGGACTATCACTTTTTGATGAGATTAGTTTCAACTGATAAGGAGCACAGGCCTCCAAATGTGTGTGAGAATCATGAGGCATATCAAGGTACAGTTCTACAAAACATACTCTGTGCAATATGGCTTGTGGATTCAACATTCCTTCATTTAACTGCACTCAACTAATGTATGCCTTGGAAAGCAAGCACATCAAACATTACATCCGAACAGACTTCTTAAAGAAAAAAGGGATTTTTGGTTGCTCTTAAACAGTCTACTGGTTAGTTTATGGTATAAAACAGAAAATCTAGCCTAGCACATCTTCAGACTAAAAACATTCAGCTTGTAATCATGCTTCAAGTTTCAGTTTAAAAACAGAGAATCATATATGAGTAATCTGTTATGAATCATATTGGGATAACCCATGCTGAGATAACATTTATGTATCTGCCTTAGGACATGTCTAGAATACTTGTTACTGGGAAGGTTAAATGTCAAAAAGGATTTTAGTATATGTGCATTAATTTCAACAAGCCGCATGGCACCCAGATTCAAAATTTTAACAATTTTTAAAATACCAAATATGTGCCAGGGATTGTCCTAGGAAGAGAAGATTCAGAAAAAGTATATATTTCATGTGGTCCGACAGTAGAGGAAGATAAGGCATTAAATGCAGTAATATGCTCTAACTTCAAAGATAAAATGTGTGGAAGTATATAAATTGGCACACATGAGATAAAACAGTCACTTCAATATAAGGGAAGGCAATTCTAAAGAAGATCCATATATAAGATTCAATACTGAACTAAGGTTAATACTGCTTCACTCTTCTTAGAGCAAGTATTTTGGGAGGAGAGAGAGTAAAAGAAGTCAGAGGGCCAAAGAAAGACACTTCAACAGAAAGCTGAGTTAGCAGTCTTACAGGTTTGACCCAGACAGCAATTTGGGGAAATTACAGGCAGTTTCATTGGCTGGGGCATAGGCCAGGTGATGGGGCATGATGAGTGATAGATAGGAACAGGTAAGGGCTATAAGTGTCACACTAAGGAATTTTCGCTTTTTCCCTATGTGCTGCAGGAAGAATTTGAAGGGCTTTAAAGTAGGACAATGGCACAGTAACACAAAAACATTGTTTAAAGTTGGTAAGATAAACAATAAGTTGCTGTAGCAGATGAACTAGAAGGTAGAATGGCACAATTTAGCTACAAAATAAGTACTTCTTACCTACCAAAACAAAGAAAAATAAACACACGTGCACGCACACATGTGCACACACACTCCAACACACAGGATTGGTGCCAGTTATTAATTATTAAACATTATTCTCTACTGAAACAAGGGACTTTCAATTTTTTTCTTTCAATTATGAGTGTGCTTATCTGCCATGATGTATAACCCAATCTCCATATCTCATCATATAAAATCAGAACAGGTGACTTGTTTACCTCAAAAGGAGAGGAAATATAATGGAGATAGATGCATTTAGTTCTACTGAATGAACTAGCTAAGCTATTTAAAAAGAGGAAAATTATATTGAAATTTTAAACCTCTTTCTAAAAAATAACATTAAAATCGCAAACACGGAGGTATTTACTTTTTCCCCCTTAAAAAACTATTTAGAAAATAACTTGAAATTCATGCTTCTGCCTTATTCAAAGCAAAATGCTATTGAGTCCTGCCGATTAGCAGCTGCTCTTTTCAAAGGCCACTGTGAATCACTCACAAAAGCAGTATGGCAGAGTGATGAAAACCACCCACCAATAAACACACCTATAAAGCGTTTATTGTCTCTCCTATCAAAAAGGTTAAGTGTGTTTCTTCAACTCTTCAATCTGGGCTGCCCATGCGTCTTGCTTTGATCTGCGAAATGCGACAGAACTTATGCTGTGGGGCTTTACGGCTCAGGTCCTTTAGGTTCTAATTTCCCTCTTAGAACTCAGCTCCACATAAAGAAATTCAGGCTCTGCTGCTGAAGAAGGTGAACAAGAGAAACAGAGTTCTGAGAGACCACAGGTGGAGAAAGAGGCCACATGGAGAAGGCCTGGGTCATTCCAGCCAGCAGGAAGCAGCCAAGCCCCAGGTGTAAATGAAGCCAGTGGGACCCAACAGCTCCAGTTGAGCTGTCCCAGCCAAAGCCATGTCAGACTTAGATGAGTTATCTCTTCTTAGTCTTGCACAAATTGCTGTCCCATGGAATCATGAGCAATACAATGGCTGTTATTTTAAGTCACTAAGTTTTGGGTGGCTTATTAGGCAGCAACAGACACATGATATATATGCGTGGTAACATGCTTGCTGCTACCTTTTCAATAAGTCCAGTGGCAAACCATGTTGCCATGTAGAAAATATCTGAGGGCTCAATCAGTACAAAAATGGCACAGCATGTAAGACACAGAGGCAAAACCACATATACAGCGTGATACACAGGAAGTTAATGTAAAAAGAGCTATAGGTGACCTGTGGACTTTTCAACATGCACACCATGAAGCAAAAGCAATAGCTCCACATATCTTGGACAGGGATGTTTCTATGTCACAGCTGAATCAGGCCAGACCAAGTAGTAATCTTGGCTACAGAAAGATACTAGAAAATCCATAGAAAACTCTGAACTAAAACTAAATTTTCTGTGGAAGTATGTCCCAACTATGATCAAAATGCTATTTTTTCTTCCCTTGAGGGAAAGAAAGAAATAAAATGTCCCCCATTTTTTGTTTTTGGTGTTACATCATTGGTTTGATGTTTTGTAAATACTATTTATTCTTACTTTTAATCCCAATCAGAATGTGTTTGGGTTTTTTTATTTCTGTCTTTTTAAAGCCTCAACACAAAAGTTTTACAAAATATCACACATTGTTTTAATAATATTAAAACACTATCTTCCCTAAACAAGTATCACATGGTGTCACACTGAAACTCACTTCAATGTGTGTGATATGAATATTGATTTTTGAAAATATTATAAATCATTTGGACCTCTCAATAGGTGATTATTTTAACCAGGATGCAATAATATTTAAACAGTTTGTATAGTAGACATTTAAAAAGTTCTAAATTATAGATTTTCAAATATTTATAAGACACTAATAGAATGCCATGATCCTTCTGAACAAAGGTCAAACACACTTGACCAAAACAAATAGAACTGATAAAGTTTTGTTAATATTTTATCATAACTTTCATTTGCATTTTAATTTTTTCTGGCTTCAAAATTGTTGGAAATTAGTTTTTAACAAACAAAAGCTAAGTCTATTAGTTCCTTGTTGTGTTCTTTTCCTCTAAAGAAAACTCCGTTCCCCCATTTTTAGTTAAACTATCATGAGAATAGTATGTTCTTTTCCTGTTCCATTGCTTTGTATTCCAGGGCTGTATACACAAGTTGGATATTTAAATGGATATTCGAATAACAAGACAGGTGGTCTTTATATGATTTGGCAAGTAAGTTCATAGCATGATGGCCAGGAACTAGCCATCAAAATATGACTGTAGCAGAGTTGAATGCTGATAATATGACTTTAATTTCAAGTACACAAAAAGAGTTGCAGATCAAATTCAAATAACCTGGGAGTTTTTTTAAATATAAAAATATTTGATAATCATTGCATTTTCTTATGCAAGTTGAATCTCATCAGCTACTTATTTATGAAGAGACTCTAAGGTTTTGACAGAGTAGTGACCTTAAGTAGAAAGGTGGTGGTTGTTGTTATTGTTGTTCTTCTTCCTCCTCCTCTTCTTTCTCCTTCTCTTTTTCTCCTCCTCCTCTGCTGCTTCTTCTAATTTATTTTATATTTTTTATTTTAGCGTATTATGGGGGTACAAGTGTTTAGGTTAATTATATTGCCCTTGCCCCCCTCCCCCCGTGAGTAAGAGCTTCAAGCATGTCCATCCCCCAAACGTTGTACATCTTACTTGTTGTGGTTGTATACACCCATCCCCTCCTACCCTCTCCCACTCTCCCAACCCCCGATAAATGTTACTCCTATATGTCCACTTAGGTGTTGATCCATTAATACCAATTTGCTGGTGAGCACATGTGGTGCTGGTTTTTTCATTCTTGAGATACTTCACTTAGTAGAATGGGTTCCAGCTGTATCCAGGAATATACAAGAGGTATTATATCACCATTGTTTCTTAAAGCTGAGTAATACTCCATGGTATACATATACCACATTTTATTGATCCACCCATGAATTGATGGGCACTTGGGTTGTTTCCGTTGATTTCTTTTAAAAATATCCAGAATCGTGAAGGAATTCCTGTCTGAAATTCATACCACTGGAATTGTATACTCCACTATAGTTAAACATTTTTGTCTAAATTTTTACTATGTTACATTTTCCTGAAGATTAACTTAATATACGTCCTAGTTCTTTGGAGATTTTCAATGTCTGTTCAACAGCTTTTCTTATTCGTTAGCAACTTCCTTTAGAAACTAACAAGTCTCTTATGACCCCAGAGTTCTTTCAATCGTGCTATTTTTTAATGTCTTTATTACATGATTGGGAATAATTCTGTTACTTTTTATCTCACTTAGAAGCTTAATGATTTTTCTTAATGATTTTAGCAGATATGACTGCTAAAAATGTTATATAACTCTCATTAGTGTCTACATCTCTCATTAGGAGTGTCCTATGCCTTCCACAGATTATCCAAGCCTACCAATTTTCAGAGCAGAAGACCTAGTTTAGATTCCTGTGCTATTATCCTGTCTCATATTTGCTTTATCAGTATATATTTAAATACAGTTTAATTTTATAGCACGTGTTTTATTCCTCTCACATGGCTTATTGTGGTTATGCTTGGCTTTCTTCTCATCAGAGAAAGGACCTTCTCATCTAAGTTTATTTTTCAATAAAATCATAGCTAAGAATACATTTCCACTCTCTTAAAGCTACCTTCATTTCTTTCTTTCCTTTTCTGTCTTGAAAAATACTCCATCCAAACTTTTTGACAACTGCCTGAAACATTTATTTTTTTTACTTTTATTTTATTATTATTATTTTTTTTTATTGCAGCATATTACGAGGTAGAAATGGTTAGGTTACGTATATTGCCTTTGCCCCACCTGAGTCAGAGCTTCAAGTGTATCCATTCCCCAGATGGTACGCACCACACCCATTGAGTGTGTATATACTCATCCCCTCCTCCTCACTCCCATCTACCCAACACCTGATGAATCTTATTATATGTGCACTTAAGTGTTGATCAGTTAATACAAATTTGATGGTGAGTACCACTTGATGTGGTGCTTGTTTTTCCATTCTTGTGTTACTTCACTTAGGAAAATGGGCTCCAGATCTACCCAGGATAATACAAGATGTGCTAGATCACCATTGTTTTCTGTGGGTGAGTAGAACTCGATGGTATACATATACCACATTTTATTAATCCACTCATATATTGATGGGCACTTGGGTTGTTTCCACATCTTTGCAATTGTGAATGGTGCTGCTATAAACATTCCAGTGCAGATGTCTTTTTTACAGAAAGTCTTTTGTTCTTTTGGGTAGATGCCCAGTAATGGGATTGCTGGATCAAATGGTAATTCTGCTTATAGCTCTTTGAGGTATCTCCATATTGCTTTCCACAGAGGTTATAATAGTTTGCAGTCCCACCAACAGTGTATAAGTGTTCCTATCTCTCTACATCCATGCCAACATTTATTTTTTTGGGACTTTTTGAAAAAGACCATTCTCACTGGACATAAGTGATATTTCCTTGTGGTTTTGATTTACATTTCCCTGATGATTAGTGATGTAGAGCATTTTTTCATATGTTTGTTAACCATTAGTCTATCTTCTTTTGAAAAATGACAGAAGAATTTTGAACATGGATTGTACAAAAACTTAAAGATTCTCCCTAAAACTTTTAACTGTACTAATCTATCTTTTGGCTGCTCGGCTTTGACTGATGGGCTAACAAAAGTCAATTGCTTGAGGTACCCAGAAAGAACATCTTGCCCCCATCTGTCCAAAGTATTCCTAATATAGAATTGTCAGATTTAGAAAATCAAAATATAGGATCCCCATTTAAATTTGAATTTCACATAAACAACAAATAATTTTTAGTATAAATGCATCCCAAATTATTTTCGAAGTTCCAATTTAAATGGGTATCCTGGAATTTACCAGCCAATCTTATCCTAATAGAATAACTCTCTCTTTAGATTTTCCCCCAAAAGTTTCTCAGAAAATCAGTAGCTTCATCTCCAGAAGCAAGAAACTGTTGTCAGAGAAAGCTGAGTTTCATTTTACTTTATTTTTCATGTACTTATTTATTTCCAATATTAGAACTGTGATCTCATGAATGGCCTTGCACAGTGGCTCACCATTGGTTGCTTCTTGGAAAGAAAGATCCTAAGTCCTCTCTCGCTCAGTGCACTGACCCCCTTGTAATTAGCTTATTCATTCAAATTATAAGCAATGCACACCTACTCTATGACAAATATTGTAATGTCAAGGATGACCAAAGAACCAGCGAGATCTTGTCCACTAGAAATGTTAAACCTAGTAAAATTGGAGGTGGGAAGGTATAAAAAATATGCTTTTTAAAATTAGCTTCAGTACATGTATGTGTGTCCTCTGAGTGAGTCATACTTACCTATAAACTGACACCTCATTATTTAAAACAGCTGATGCCATTACAGAATGAAGGGCATAAGTGTATACATTTCTTTACAATCAATAAAAAATTAAATGTGATCCTATCAGGAGAATATGCTGATCAAATGAAAAATTGGGAATCATAAAAGATATTTCCATAGAACTAGAGAAATGATCTAAATCTCATTGGGTGGACTTCCTTTGCATCAGTAATCCAAATGTTGGATTGCCCCAGCTCAGTTCTCAGATATCTCTTCTTTGTAATTGGTCTGTCAGTGAAAGATACTTGAAAAGTGGTCTCTAGACCCTGGGAGGTCCCTGAAACCTTTCGAGGCAATCCAAATGGTCTTTGCTAAATGACTTGCTCCTTCATTTAACTCAGGTATCTACATAAAGTCTCCCCTTAGACATTCTCTGACCACCTATTAGGAAGTAGCAGCCCCTGTTACTCATTCACCTTCCCTGCTTCACATTTCTTCTTAGTACTATTGCAACCTGAAATAAAATAAGTTAAATGAAAATATAAATAACACATTTGTTTATACTTCGTTTCCCACACAAGCTATATGAGTATCAGGATGTGTGCTTTTGTTCATTACTTCATCCCCATAATATTCAACACAAAATGGCATATTATAGGTCTACATAAATAATTTATAAATTTTTGTACAATTAATGTATTTGATCTTATGGTCTTTCTTAGAAGTGAAAATAACATAGAATTTTTTTCTTATAGCTGTTTATGTTGAAGGGCATTTCTCTTAAATGAATTCTTTCACTCCAATAATTCAAATAGAGAGAGTATATGTATAGGAAATGCATTAACAGTATTTATAAATTATTCCCTGAAAGAGAATTAATGGAATTTTGTCAGTAGTGCAGCAACGGAATTACTTTTATACTATCTGAAAATAAAGGCACATTCAGTACCTTATATTTCTAATGCCTTCTATAGACCAGAAATAGATAAATATGATCACCAATAGGAAAGCAATGTTGTATAAAACAATATCTAATAGAGACACAATAAGTTAATGCTCAACATTATCAATATTAGGTCTAATCTATGTTTTGAGATTTACAATATTTTATTCATTTAATGGTTAATTGGTTGCCAACTGTTGTAGGCTAGGTATTAGGGAGCAAAAGACAAATTAATCATGGTCATCACTTAGAAAAAAAAATCTGTCACTCAAGGCTATGTAACAGTTTTGCAGGATAAACACAGAGTTCAGTTTGGGACACAATGAAATTAAACTGACTGGAATTTTGAGGAGCAAATATCCAACAGTAAGGCAGATTCACACAGAAATTCAAGACTGGAGAAATGGATTTGGCAGTGATCAGTTTAGGGGTAGATGCCACTGAAGCGGCAGAGATCATTTAGACGAAATGGTAAACAAAAAGCAGACCTTACTTACTTGAGATTCTTGTGATGTACGTAGCCGGGCTTTACAGAGCATTCTAGACAGAAAAGATTTTATAACATAGAAGCACTGATGATAGCTTTTGCTTTGAGTTATGCTTCACCCGCTTACTGTGTGTTTTCTCTATGCTGATGTAATAATCCCCACAACTATTATATAAATAATGATGATGTTTTTAGAGTTTACATATATATTACCATAGTGAGTTTTATTGTACTTAGGCCTCACAAGAGACATTTGGTTATTCCTGTATGATGCAAAACTCCAAAAAGTTTAAGTGACAAAGTCATGAGTAGGTGATTGATGTCTAATACACAGCCCTTTCGATGATCTACAGTGTCAATAGTTTCAATGGAGACAATGTGATTTCTCCCTGCACTTTCTAGTTATTCCTAACTGTTCCATATGACTTTATTGGACACTTTGCCTCACAGTTATTCTTTTCCCTTTCCAAACTATCTTCTGCAACTAAGATAATTTCTGGGAAATTTCCATAGCTACCTAACAACCTCTAACCCCACAGACCTCAAAATTTCTTCATTTTATCTATCTATATATATATATATATATATATATATATACACACATACATATATATATATATGAAATTAATTTTGAAGACATCCCATAAATAGAGTTTCAGTTTGATTAAAAGGAACAATATGATTTTGGATATGACTATATTCAAATATTTAGGATAACTTAAAATAAAATTTTTATAAAAATTTTTTGAAGTAAAATAAGAACAAGAATTCATTTGAAAAGCAGAATTTTATTCTCCTTTTCTATACCTTGACTTACAAACATTCTGTAGAGAACCATAACTATGTAGCATGCTAAGCAACACGTTTCTTTATGCTTTTTTTAAATAAAAAAATTCTCCTTCATGCCTTGCCAGAAATTTAAGGTTGTCACTGCTTGGAGATTACTAAAAGCAAAATGAAATAGTTCCATCAAGTGGTCATATAAAGTCATGACACTTGGTATTTCGACAATACAAAAAGGAAAACAGTTTATCTGAAATCTATTTCATACACCTATTTTCAACTGAACTTTCAAAATTTTATGCCATGCAACATTAAAAACCATTATTAGATGCATTCTAATAGCATCAATAATTTATTTTCCATATTATTATTAAACTGCAATGGAAATAGGAGTTTTGTTTGGTTTTGTTTTCTTGTTTTCATTTACTAATATGTTCATATAGCTTGTTTTTGAAAATACATGGTTATGAGTTTATTAATAAAATATATGTTATAGGCATGTATTTAAATTATTTTCAGGTACACCATAGGTTATACTGAAGTATTTGAATTAACTGAAAATTCAGAAACCAGCCACATGCAAATGACCAATACATTTAAAAATAGTACATTATAAATACAAAGGAAACATAAATCGGGGTTTTATAAAATATAAAATAAGTTATAAAACATTAGTGTGAACTAACTTGCTTTCTTTAATATCTTAAATTAAGTTCCCAATACCTTGCCAAATTCAATCTCCCTTATAAAGATAGATCATCTCTCCTTTTAAATTATAGTAGATTTAACACATTGACTGCCACACTAGAAAAAAAAAATTTCCTTGGGGTCACAGAATTTTATTACAAAAGTAGAATAAAGACTTCGAAAATAAAATGAACCTTTCTAATTTAATGAAAATTTGTTATTTTATTGTTTTCTCTTTTTTCAATGAAAAATAATATAAAAACTTGAAAATCAGTAAAATAAAACCTGTGAAAACTTGAAGAACAGTTCATGAGGGTAAAGTGTTTTTATTTATTTATTTATTTATTTTTGAGACAGAGTCTCACTCCTCTCTTGCCCTGGGTAGAGTGCCATGGCATTAGCCTAGCTCACAGCAACCTCAAACTCCTGGGTGTAAGTGATCTTTCTGCCTCAGCCTCCAGAGTAGCTGGGACTACAGGCATGTACCACCATGCCTGACTAACTTTTTCTATATATGTTTTTAGTTGGCCAATTAATTTCTTTCTATTTTTAGTAGAGATGGGGTCTCACTCTTGCTCAGGCTGGTTTCGAACTCCTGACCTTGAGCGATCCACCTACCTCGGCCTCCCATAGTGCTAGGATTACAGGCAGGAGCCACCGCACCCAGCCCTAGTGTTTTTCTTGATTTTTCAGGCTTAAATGTAATTTAAAGGTAAACATAAGGAGAAAAATGAAATTTATTGATGTCTATTCATTTGACATTTTTATAATTAAACTGTAAATATTAATTGTAACAATAAGAACATCAACAAGTAAGATTTTCATGAACCAAGTGCAGGATTTTGCCCAGGGGGCCACCCATCACATAACATGTATGCTATATCATGGTAGCATGAGTTGCCTGTGTACCATGCGGCTCCCAAAATAAAGAGATATGTGAGTTACATATGCTTCACAAGGCCCTGAGCTCAAAACTAGCATGAGTTAAATATGACTCACATGACAGTAAATGTGTTAAGTGGCTACAGGTCCTAACTTTTCTATTTCAGAAAAAAGTCATGGCTTATTATAAGGCTATAAATGCTATTTCTAAGTATATATTTACAGATTAGGTTTTGTTTCACACTTTATCAAGCAGTAGTTCATTTGAGCAATGAGCAACAGTTAATTAACCAAACCTTTCTGACTGTATACAGTGTTTCTCACATTGTTTGAAAACTACATATTACTAATGGCATAATGTTAAGCAATGCCATTTTTTATATAAAACCTATGAAATAGTATTAGGTTATCTATTACTTAAACATAAAATAAGAGGCAGTGTATATAATGATTAAGAACATGGATTTTGGTGTCAAAGAGAATTTGAATTTAATCTTTGCCACTTTTTTGCTTTGTAACTGAGAGTAATTATAGACACATCTCTTTTTATTGTGCTTAACTTTATTGCACTTTGCAAATATTGTGTGTTTTAAACACTGAAGTTTTGTGACAATCCTACCCTGAGCAAGTCTATCAGCACCACTTTTCCAACACCATGTGTTCACTTTGTGTTTTTGTGTTACATTTTGGTAATTATCACAATATTTTATTTATTTTAATATTTTTATTATCATTATATCTATAGGGTGATCTATTATATGATCAGGGATCTTTGATGCTACTACTAAAATAATTTTTAGTAGTAGCATTTAGGGATATCACAAACTTTGCCCATATAAGACAGCAAATTTAACTAATGAATATTATGTGTGTTTTGAAGCTAGCAGAAGTTAAAGTTTAAGGAAAGAAGTCATCTCCATAACATAAAAGTGTAAGTTAAAGCAGTAAGTGCAAATATAGAAGCTGCAGTAAGCTATCTATGTTAGCTAAGATCATTGATGAAGGTGGCTACACTAAACAACATATTTTCAATGTAGACAAAATAGCCTTGTATTGGAAGGAGACACCATTTAGAACTTTCATAACTACAAAGGAGAAGTCAATGCCTGGGTGACTCTCTTGTTTGGATTTAATGCAGCTGGTGACTTTAAGTTGAAGCCAATGCTCATTGGCCATTACGAAAATCGAATGGCCCTTAAGAATTATTCTAACTTCACTATGCCTTTGCTCTATAAATGGAACCACAATAAAGCCTTGGTGACAGCACATGTGCTTACAGCATGGTTTACTGCATAGTTTAAGCCATTGTTGAGACCTACTGCTTGGGAAAAAAAAAGATTCCTTTCAAAATATCACTACTCATTGACCCAAGAGCACTGATGAAGACGTACAAGGAGATTAATGTTGTTTCCATGCCTGCTCACACAATATCTATTCTGCAACCCATGGATCAAAGAATAATTTCAACTTTCAAGTCTTACTATTTAAAAAGTTCATTGTATAAGACGATAGCTGCCATAGATAGTAACTTCTCTGATAGATCTGGGCAAAGTTAAGTGAAAACCTTCCATAATGGATTTACAATTCTAAATGCCACTAAGAACATTCTTGATCCATGGGATAAGGTCAAAGTATTAACATTAACAGGAGTTTAGAATAAGTTGATTCCAATCCTCATGGATGACTTATAGGGGCCAAAGATTTGAGTGGAGGAAGTAACTGCATATGTGGTAGAAATAGCAAGAGAACTAGAATTAGAAGTAAAGTCTGAAGATGTGACTGCAATTGCAGCAATCTCATGATAAAACTTGAAGTGACAAAAATTTGCTTCCCCTGGATGAGCAAAGAAAGTAGTTTCCTGAGATAGAATCTACTCCTGAAGGCACTGTGAACATTGGTCAAATGACAATAAAGGATTTAGGATATTGCATAAACTTAGTGTATAATGTAGTGGCGAAGCTTGAGAAGATTGAAACCAATTTTGAGAGAGGTTCTATTGCAGGTAAAAGGCTATCAAACAGCATCACGTGCAACACAGAAATCTTTTCATGAAAGGAAAGGTCAGTCAACGTGGCAAACTTCAAGAAACTGCCACAGCTACTCTCACCTTCAGTAACCACCACCCTGATCATTCAGCAGCCATCCACATTGAGGCAAGACCCTCTACCAGAAAAAACAATTTCAACTCACTGAAAACTCAGATGATAATTAGCACTTTTACCAATATTTTTAAATTGAGGTATATACATTTTTAAAGATATAATGCTATTACACATTTAATAAACTACAGTATAGTATAAATATATCTTTTACATCCACTGGTAACCCAATATATTTTTTGACTTGCTTTATTGTAATATTTGCTTTTTTGCAGTGGTCTGGAACCAAAACTGCAATATCTACAAGGTATGCTTGTGTATCTTCCTACAAGATATAATAGGAAACATGTAACCAGGATCGATATTGTAGAAAATAAATGATGTCTTTATATTGAGCACTTAGATAAGTGACTATCATTAAAATGAATAATACTTTTTTTTGAAAAAATATATTTACATGGTTCTTTCTTGTCATTAGTATATGAGAGTGGTAGAAAGTTTTGTATATGAGTTTGTCGGATTTAAGAGTTGAAAAAATATAAACAAGGAAACAAAGACAAATGCACTACTGACTGCTATGATGGCAACACATCATATTTTTTCTGAGTGCTCTATGACCGTCCTCCAATCTAGGTAATATTTTGAACCCATATTTCCGTTTCTACTAGAAACCACAAAGAGGCTCACATAGGTACCTTTCTTTCTTTCTTTCGGAAACCTGCATTGGTAATAAGTAAGGCTGATTTAAGCCCTCAAATCATAGCAAAAACAACCATTCTTGTCAACATAGTAATAAAATAAACACTGAAAATAAAGAAAAAGAGAAAGAATTATATGTGCATTTCAGAAAGATGTAAATAAGTGGAAAACGTGGGTATAAGATATATAGAAATTCTTTGTATTCCTCTTACACATTTTCTGTATTTGAAATGATACCAAAAGATACAAGTAAACATAAAAGAAAAAACTAAAATCCTTTTTAGAAAACCTAAAAGTGAATGAATTTACTACCAACAGATTCACACTTTAACAAACTTTTGATTTTTTTTTTTAAAGGATGGAAAATAACCACAGAAGGAAAGCTGGAGAAGTAAGAAGAAATGTTGAGTAAAGAAAGTGGTAAGCATGTGGATAAATCTAAATACACAAAGTCTGTGTGAAATAACAAAAAATATCATATTTGGGGAAAAAGAGAAGATAAAATATGAGACAACAATAAGTCAGATGGGACAGAGGGTGATTTGATTTTTAAAATTCTAAGGCCCATGTGTTATACAAAAGGAGAATAGAGATAATGATTAATGTATACTTTAAAGTAAATATATCTGTTAAAATTTCATTTTAATTACTGAAAGGGTGAAGGGGAAAATGAGATTTAAAGAAACACTTAATGTAAAAGGTGCAGAAAAGATGATAAAAGTAAAAAGTAACAAAGCAAAGGAGGAACATATAAAACAAAATATAAGATGGCAATGAGCCCAAATATAACTCTAACCTGAATAAATATAAATGGATTAAATTTCTAGTTAAGGTCAAACTAAATAATAAAAAAAATTCCAGATTATACTATTGACAAGAAGCACACATAAAAATAAAACCATGGGAAAACTGAGAGACAAAAGACAGAAAATTAGGCTGCTTAAATATTAGCCAAAGAAAAGCTGGCCCATCTATATTAATACTAGACAGCAAGTTCTTTGAGACATAAAGAACTACATAGAATAGAAAAAAATCCTAAGACAATGATAAAGGATTCAATTTATAAAGGACGGAGTCAATTTACAGACTAATCTAAACTTTGATGTCTCTAATAACTTGCCATCAAAATATGTAAAGCAAAATTATATTTATATAAGAACTCAACAAATCTATCATTTTAAGGAATATGCATTATTCTCAAATATACACATTATTCTTCAAACAAAACCTGACCATGTGGGGAGGCCATAAATCAAATATTAGCCAATTCAAAGAAATTATTATGCAGGTATCTTTTTCTAACCACAATGCAATAAGTTAAAAGTCAGGAAAACAACAATAATGTTTTTTAAAAAATGTAGATTTAGAAATAGAAAAGCACACTCAAAATACACTGGAAGCAACAAAGCCTAAAAATAGATAAATTCAACAGTTAACTTAAAACACTAGGGAAAGATAAATAGCATAAACTCAAGCACAGGAAAGGAAATTATAAAAATCAAGAACAAAAATTAATGAAACAGCAACCAAAGATACAACAGACTAACAAAGCCAAAGGCTAATTCTTATATATTTAATATGTGTATGTCTAATCTAATCTGAATATTAAACTCTTAATCCTTTTTTACTTAACTATATCTAACAATATCTGTAAATTTTTCTATTTTTAAATTTACACAAGACTTTGTGACAGCCATCATTTTTTAGCAGCTTTTTAGACTCAACATTATTTTTGAGACCTTTTAGATTAATGTACATAGAAGGCTAGTTTATTCCTTTTAACTATTGCACAGTAGTTTATAGACTAAATTTTATTTATCTATTCTCTTTTTCCTATCTGCTAACAGTATTTTAATTCACATCCCTGGTTTTCCTATGTATCTATGTTAGAGGGACTCTGAAAAGAAATTATGAGATTTTTAGACAAGGGGCATACATAGTTTCCCTAAATGTTGGCAAATTAATTATTTAAATGGAATTCCTGACAAAGCTATTTTCTTCACTTTGTTTATTTATTTATTTATTTTTAATTCAGGTTATTATGAGCATACAAACATTTTGGTTATATGTAATGCATTTGCCTCACCCAAGCCAGGGCTAAAAGCGTGTGCTTCCCCCAGATTTTCTTCACTTTAAAAAAATTATTAGATTACTACTCACTTTCCCTTCAAAACAGAGATTTGAGAAGTATTCAGGGTTTTATGTTTTATTCAGTTGTAACAATCTCTTCGATAATTTTGTGAATCATCTCTCAGGGAAAATTGGATAGCCACACATAGAAGACTGAAACAGGATCCCACCTTTCACCTCTCACAAAAATCAACTTACGGTGGATAACAGACTTAAACCTAAGGCACGAAACTATTAGAATTCTGGAAGAAAATGTTGGAAAAACTCCTACAGACATTGGCAAAGAATTTATGAAGAAGACCACAAAGGCAATCACAGCAACAACGAAAATAAATAAATGGAACCTGATCAAATCAAAATGTTTCTGCACAGCCAAGGAAACTGTCATGAGAGCAAACAACCTACAGAAAGTGAGAAAATATTTGCATGCTACACATCTGATAAAGGGATAGTAACTAGAATCTATATAGAACTCAGGAAAATCAGCAAGAAAAAATTCAAAAAACCTTAACAAAAACTGGGCAAAGGACATGAACAGAAATGTTTCAAAAGCAGATAGACTAATGGCCAACAGAAATGAAAAAAATGCTCAACATCTCTAATCATAAGAGAAATGGAAATCGAAACCACAATGAGATATCACTTATGTCCAGTGAGAATGACCTTTCTCAAAAAGTCTCAATACAGTATGTTTTTGCCAACAAATGTTGGCATGGATGCGAAGAGATAGGAACACTCTTACACTGCTGGTGGGACTGCAAACTATTACAACCTCTGTGGAAAGCAATATGGAGATACCTCAAAGAGATACAAGTAGAACTACCATTTGATTTAGCAATCCCATTATTGGCATCTACTCAATAGAAAAAAAGACATTCTATAAAATGGACACCTGCATTCAAATGTTTATAGCAGCACAATTGCAGAACTATTGCAGCACTATTATATTATTTATAGCAGCACTATTGCAAAGATGTGGAAACAACCCAAGTGCCCATCAACACATGAGTGGATTAATAAAATGTGGTACATGTATACCATGGAGTTCTACTCAGCCACACAAAACGGTGGTGATCTAGCACCTTTTGTATTATCCTGTATAGAGCTGGAACCCATTCTACTAAGTGCAATATCACAAGAGTGTAAAAACAAGCATGTACTCACCATCAAATCTGTATTAGGTGCACATATAGTAGTAACATTCATCAGGTGTTGGGCTGGTTGGGAGGCGATGGGTATATTCACACCTAATAGGTGCAGTGTGCACCATCTGGGGAATAGAAGCTCTGACTTGGTGGGGCAAAGGCAATATATGTAACCTAAACACCTAAACATTCATACACCTGTAATATGCTGAAATAAAATAAAACTCTAATGTCTAAGTAAGACAATATTATGATATTGCATAGTTTTTTTCCATTTTACTTGAATTTTAGAAATTTGATTTCTATTAATAATTATGTTACTATTTCATTGCATGAGAGATCGTGTGAGTGAGAAAGGGAGAGAGAGAGTGTGTGTGTGTGTGTGTGTGTGAATATTGTGTATGTGAACAATCTACTACATGAAGATATACAAGTATGATGAAGTGTGTGGTGTGTGGACTACAGCCTTTGCAAATACCATCCTAATAAGTGGGAGGTGATTGAAATGATGTTCGGATATCATTTCTAACTTGCCTGCATTCCAAAGTTTATTCCTATTAGTACTTAGCCAAAAGTTTAACTATAACATTACTGTTTCTTGTATAGGGGACTTGTGATCCTTAGGTATGGTGATCATAAAATTTGTTTAATAAATCAAGACACTTTGAAAACAAAACAGGCTTCAAGAATAAACCAAGACCAATCCTTAGGCAACACATGGATCCAGGAGATACTATACTGGCTTTAACAGTGAAAATATATTGTGAATTTTTACAAAATTGGTAGGTTTTCATCCCCAGCAGGTACTGTGCCTGTCTTTCACACAGCTAGAAGGAAGGATTGTTAGTTGCCTATGCTTACACCATGATTATTAATAAAGTGGCATTTGTTTCAATGAGTAAGCACCTGCTGCCATGGAAGGTGCCCTAAGCAACAATATGAAACAAATTGTTGCAGTTGGCTAAGAACCAGAGGGAAGATGAAGACCAGAAGAAAAAGTGTTCTTTCCTTAGTTTCTCATCCACATTTTACAACACATTGCATACTCGCCCTCAGTTGCTTATGCAGAACACAGACTGTTTTCTTTTGTTCTGAATCCTCATGTAACTGATGGCATTTTAAATGAGTTTTAATACAAAATGCCTCACACATTGCCACCCTATACCTGATTCAGTCCATTATATGAGCTGCCTCTTCACACATTTAGCCTTTATTATTCCTCCTTTCCCTGGTGAATTATTTTTAGTAATAAAAAAAAAGTCATCATGTTTTGAAAAGTACTGCCTTCTGGCACATATTTAAAATGCCTAAGGGTGCTCAGGTAAAATTGAGATACCAGTAGGTACAGATGGGTCCCCACCAATATCTTGGCATTTTATTTCAATTATTTTCTATCATTCAATATGGCCCACAGCAGGAAGAGTTTGCATATTCCAGTTTATTGTTTTTCTACAAAATTGAGATAATACCAGTGTTGATCAAAATAATCCATTCAATTATAATAAGTGAGTAGTCTTCATATTTAAGCTAATAAATATCCATAATTTTTTCCTGAGCTTCCTTATTTAAATTATCTTTACCACAAGGGCAGATATGCTTCAAATAACTGTCAGATGTTAGAAAATGACAAATCTTTTTCTTGTGAATTAGTATCCATGCTAGACATTGATATGATGTAATATAATGAAATAGATTTTATGCCAAATCTCATTCTTGAATTGTTCATGAATAGATTCGGTATTTCAGTATAAAGACTTTAAATATCAAGTTTAATTGAGCTCCGATATCACATTTATCCAAAATTTCTTACTGCAGGATAAAGTTGTTCATCTAAAAAGCACAGTCTGTCCTAAGCAGATGCATGCCATAAAAAAGATCACATAAATTTTCTTCTTTAAATTTTCTCATAGTATAACATATGAATCCATGTTTACTGTGGTAATCAGCCAAATCAGCAAAATGAGGGATAATTTTTATTTTTATAATTGTCATGCTGCTCATTTCTACACCCAGTATTGGCTATTCCCGTGTTTTATCTGAATCACATAGTGTATTTACTAGCTCTGTGATCTTGGAAAAATCACCAAGTGCAAAAACTTATTCTCTCATTTTTGCTGCCAATCCCATCTTGTGAAGAGGAATTAAAAAAAAAAAGACTATGTGTGTAAAAATTCTAAAACACTGAAAATGTCAAAGGACAATAGAGAATAGATATTTAAACTTGAGAAGATGAAATATTTGTGATCATTAAGAATAAAATCTTGGTGGCTTTGATTAAGAATGGCTTGTTTTAGTTGGAAGTCATCTTCTAGATCTTTATTCTCAGGATGTATGCAATTTGGAAATGTCTGAGATAAAAACTGCTGCCTAACTTGTCACCTGGTTTTCTTCCAATGCACAGAACTAGAAGCCCTTCAACAAATGGATTGTGTGTACCATCTGGCTATTTTGTGTTCCATAGTAAATTTTATACTAAAAATGTCTTTCTTCTTCCCACACCAGAACATAAGAAATTTTCTATCTTTCTGTAGCAAACGTATAACAATTTAGTCTTTAATATAAGTTGTTGATGGCTGTAATTGTGTAAAATGTAATCGTACATCAACTATAATTATATAAACCATAAACTCTGTCACTCTATTAGTGAGAAATTGCAAATATTTCTAAAGTGTAAATTCAACTTGATTTTTGAATGTCTTTTTTTTCTATTTGTAACTTCAAATATGTATGTGACACTAATGAAAATTCTAAATTTTGTTAGATATGTT
Organism: Mirza zaza; assembly: GCA_008750895.1. Taxonomy (NCBI): domain Eukaryota; kingdom Metazoa; phylum Chordata; class Mammalia; order Primates; family Cheirogaleidae; genus Mirza; species Mirza zaza. Next base: position 8,190 of record VSMD01103697.1, on the reverse strand, counting down.
TTAAATAAATATGATATGTTAACATATGCATATTTTATATAATTTTTGCTTCTAAATGCATATGAGTTCCTCTAAACTTTAAAAAGGCTAAAACTTTTTGGTATTGTATGTTTTTATATGTAGCCATTCATAATTTGGTCAATACAGAAAATGTAAACCTGAAAATTACCATGAAATAGTTAAGGACAAAAATTATACAATAGTATTCTTATTTTAATCTAATATAAATTCCTAAGGCCACACACAGAAAAGAAAGTCAAGGACTGAAATATAGCAGGTGTAGAGGTTATGCATACATAGGATAATATAATCTATAGGATTGATATTAGCTTGAGTTATTAAGCACCTACTATTTGCTGATTGCCCTTATACACATTACTTCATTTAAATATGAAAGAGGGTACTTTTTCCAGTCAAAGGAACTGGAGTTTGGAGAAGTTTACCTCCCAAAATAACATTATCTGAGTTTAAAAAAGAAAAAAAAGAATTTAGGCATTTATTTATTTACTTATTTATTTTGCTTATGTAAAATATTCTCAAACATTTTATAAATTAAATCCTCAGGCATAAATGCCATGATTCATGACCACAGACCAAAATCAAATATACTCAGCATAAGCAAAATGCATTGCATGAAGTAGGTCATCACTACATGATTATTGAATAAATTAAATCTAATTTCAAGAAAATTGACCTGTCTAGTATTTGTAACTTTTATCTCACCAAATTTTGTTGTTTACAAGCCAAAGAAAACTTATCTATTAAAAGTTGTTTCTGGCTGGGCTCAGTGGCTCATGCTTGTAATCCTAGCACTCTGGTCCAGGTGGGAGGATGGAAGGATCACTGGAGGTCAGGAGTTCAAGACCAGCCTGAGCAAGAGCAAGACCCCATCTCTACTAAAAATAGAAAGAAATTAGCTGGACAACTAAAAAATATACAGAAAAGATTAGCCAGGCAGGCATGGTGGAGCATGCCTGTAGTCCCAGCTACTCAGGAGGCTGAGGCAGAAGGCTTGCTTGAGCCCAAGAGTTTGGGGATGCTGTGAGCTAGGCTAGTGCCACAGCACTCTAGCCCAGGCAACAGAAAGAGACTATGTCTTCAAAAAAAAAAAAAAAAAAAACAGTAAAAGAAAAGGAAAACGTTGTTTCTTTTGCAAGGATAGATGCATAAAATATTATCCAATCAATCATATTTTAATATACTAAAGACTATAGTTATAGTTTTCCTTTAAACATCATTTTGATCTCCAATGTTATAGCTTACTATTTTATTCTCCAAACATAATATACTTTACATTCATATTTGCTAGAAGATGCCACTTCCTAGAATTATGACAAATAATATAATTCATTACACAGAAAGGTTTTGTTTTAGAATGAAAAAATAAATGTTGGCTGTCATACTAATGTGTGCCTCCCCAAAGACTGGTTCCTAACCTCTAGGTAGAGATAAAATAAAATTTAATCTTCAAGAATTTGAATTTCTTGTTTGGCAAGAATTGGTATTGCTACTAATTAAAATAGAAATTAAAGAATCTTGCATAAAACCTGCTCTCTAATTCAACAACAGCATTGAATCAGTCTAAAACTCATTCCTCTGAAGAGAACTGGTTATATCATTACATCAATTCACTGGGCTATATTGCGGAAAGGGAGATGTCTGGCAACAATATTGTAACTAAGGAGCACAGTGTGTGTGCACATGCTATTTTCAGATTCCTTTCAGAATTTTCTCTGCCTTTGCTGTTAATTGTCTTAAATTCATTTCTTCTCTATATTTATTAATAAGTTCCTCCTTGCTTTCTTCCTGTACCTTCCCCTGCACCTATACTTTCTGCATCCATTTACAGAGTCCACCTAATAATCTATAGCTCTGGGGGAGGTCTTCTCTTTTCTAATTATCCCCAAGCTCTAAAAATGCATTTTGGTCAATGTTTTGTACTAAATTTATACTTTTATGAAAAGTATATGAGTTCAAAAGTTCAAGGTGATCCCTGCCTGTTCTTCCCCTTACTGTGATATTTACCTTGCACTTTTACGTTGCAAATTTCCTAAAACTGTAATTTTAACAATGTATGTATCTATACTTATAGGTTTCATTAATTTCATTTCAGCACTTTTCTCCCAGTGAGTTCACATGATGTTATAAACCGACAATGAGAAGTTACTTCAGCATCTTTCTTCAATGTCTTAATATGATAAAGTTAATCATAATCTAAATCTATCTTTCTTGATTTTTTAAAAAAACTTTATGGGAACCATACTGACATTCAAGGTGAGCATCCGGTCAACACAGTAAATCAGTCAGGTGGATATGTTTAAGAACGGTAGCAAAACATTTGCAATTGATGCCATATGGCTTTCAGCCTAGTAGGGCCAACTGGCTGTGTTCAATGACTCTGGGGAAATCAGGCTGTTTGAAGGTTGTGAATGCTAATTCGAAACCTCTGAGACAGTGACAGGAAGTTGGCAGCAATATGAAGGTAAGTCATACCTCCAACTGAGCAGGTAAGCCCCCTCTGTCAGTGGATAGAGAATTTTTCATGTTGAACCTATGCTCTGATTTGGGGACAAGGGGACAGGCAGAGCTACCACTGCTACATTTAGAGAGCAGGCAGGAATGTATATTCAGGTCCTGTCATTTTCTTTCTTAAACTGCCTACCAGTGCTCATCATAATTATAAAATCCAAATCCCCTTTCATTGTCTTCTTGTTTGATCTCACGTGGTACCATTCTCCTCTGGACTAAGTCCCAGGCACACTAGATTTTTCAGGTGGTATTTTATTAATTTTAAAAGATATCATTGTAGAATTTTTTTTTCAAATACACAGGTGTCTACAGAGATCCAACTCAAATAACTCTACTTTCAATGCATTTTCCAGAGTTTCTTGAATACCAATAAGAAATTATAATACATATAAAGTACATAGGAAAAAAATTAGTAATCGCTGACTAGCAAAAGAAAAATGCAAAAACTAAAGCTTTTTAGCAAGAAATTGCTCCAATTTTTGGTAAAGAACTCAAGTGAAAAACTATCTAACTGAAAAATAACTAAAATGCAGAGTCAAAGATTAAAATGTTGGAAATAAATTTTCTCATGTGGCATCCTTTAAGGAAAATATTCATGAGCTTTTCTGGAATTGAATATCTTTAGAAACCAGCATTCTTACCTGCTTACATTTTCTAAAACTATATGAGGAAATGTTTCCTTAGATATTCTCTCTAAATAAAAATTAGAAAACCATATAAAATTAGGTTGTATATTTTGTGCCTAGGAATTCCTAGACAGATTTTCTGAAAGAAATAGTCACTTCTGTTGCCTTGATGTTCCAAAAGTTTCCTTTGCTTTTCAGAAAAGTCAGAAAAGTGTCACTTTGTGTTAGACTTAAGTAAAGGGATATCTTCAAGGCAGTAACAAATTTGCGATTAGCATTTGGATAAGAAGCAAAAAGCCTTTTGTTAAGCATGAAAAGAAAATAGTAAACCATAGTACTCTAGGTTAAAGGAAACCAAGTATTAAAATTCCTGAATTAAATTATTCTAATTTCCCATTTTAAGCTAACAGTAACATCATCCTGTGTACTACACCAGAAAGTCAGTGGGGAAAGATAAAATAAACATACCTAAAGTATGGATAACAACTGAACACCTTAAATTTGATGTAAGAAAACAAGTTTGGTAGCTTTTTGAACTAAATATATCTGGAAATTCATTATTTTGTATGCTAATGATGGTGTGCAGGACATGCTACCCCATGATATGGCACCTTGGCATTTGAGACAAAAGTAGGAGGAAGTTCTCTCTGAACTTCTTCCACCCTTCTCCCCTGAAGCAGGCCATAAAAGAATTCTCTGATCTTCCTCTGAAGTAGGTCATAAGACCCTGGTGTACTTTATACCTGGAGGAAAGGAATGTCACAGTGGGACACAGAAAAGAATCTGAACAAAGAGGCCTTGCTAAGTTCCCTAGTTTATCACTTTTAGGGCATACCCTCTTTGCCCAATCCTATCTCCACATGACTGTCAGCTCTTCACCAAACCTAAGCATAAAAATACATGGGTTTCTCTGTTTCTTTGGGTCCTCATTTCTGAAGGCTCCCATGTCACATAAATCTTAAACATACATGTATGGTTTTGTCATGTTAATCTGTCATCTATGATAGGTGACTCAGCCATGAAGCTAGCTAGTGATGAGTGACAAAAGAAATGTTTTCTCTCCTACACTAACAGTTTAGAATACAGAAATAGGTATTCAATATGATTTAAGTTGGATCATTTTAGATATAAAACCAGAAACTCTCATTCTAAAAAAATGCTTGAAACTTCTATGTTCAGGTTATTGTGAGAGAGGGGGAAGGTTTTATGCTCCAAATTTCTGCTTTATTTGCCCTCATAGAAAGAATTTAAATTTGTAAGACACTTCATAAAAGTCTGATTTTTGTGTGTGTGTGTGGTTACTATAAATATGTGACATTGGTACTGCCAATACTTAGCCTTTGGGGTTTACTCAAAAGCAGTACCGTAAGAAGTCAAATCACCTCATCTACAGAGCTCAGCTTTCTTGAAAATGTGTAAGTCTTTATTGAAAAGAAAAGCACAAATTAGACCAGCATGAATAGAAATTAATAATAGAAATATTATTAGCAGAAGCTTTAAAAGGTATTGACACATTATAATATCTTTCTAATTTACTCTAATTTATCTAATTAATTATAGTATTGTGATTTTTTAAGCATTCTTATATAAATTAAAAGGAGGATCAAAGGCCATCTACACAAATTTTTTGAAAGAAGTTTCATTTAAAGGGATTTCCATTTTATTTTAACAGATTTTTTAATGAAATCAATTATTCCACATTTTTTAAAAATATAAAACACAGCTCCCATTTAAAGCAAACATTTTCATTTTTAGTTACCCGTGGGATATCTTCATTTACCTGATACCATACACTTATCTTGATTTGCCCTATACCCTCCTGTCAAGAGGTAGCAATATATTTAGAAGGGCAAACATTTAGATTTCATTTCCAACTATGTAATTTCCAGGTGCATGAAAAGGCATTTTTAAGATTATTTCTGTAGAAATACTTGCTTTTCATCTACCCCAAAATATATCCACTTTAGCAAACTTAATCCTTTCCATGGGCTTGGAAACAATATTTGCAACTTAAACTGTAATGTACCCTAGAAAAGCCAGGATCACAGATTCTTGAGCCTGATAAAAAGTAAGTAACCCCTGGGACACCACCAGGGGACTCTGCACTGAAATTGGGCCCAGAGAGAGAGGCAAGTAAGAAGTTCTACTGAATTTTTATGTCAATTGTAAAGTCTTTCTTCTTTCTCTTCCTGAAAATTAACCAGCAAATTAAACAGTAGAAATGTTTTTAATAAAAATTTGAAGGTAAAATATATAGTCAATGTAAAGAACAGTTTAGATAAGCAGTTATTTTTAGGCAAAATTTTACTAAGCCAAGTATGTAGTATCATAGATAAAGGAGGATATCACATAAGCAACTAAAAATGAAAATGATTTCTTCACCTGAAAGGTATGTTTCATATTTTTTAAAAATCTGAAATAATTTATTTCCTATAAAAAAAACTGTTAAAAATGCAGAAACCCTGAATGATAAAAATATTCTCTTAAAAAATTTGAACAAATGACCTTCTGGATTTTCATTTTAACTTATATTAGAATGATTTTTTAAAAATTCTGCCTTGGTACAATTAATAGCAATGTGTAACAATAATGTATTTAATTATAATGCATAAAAATAACATATCAATACAGATGAAAATGTTATGTTGAACTCATCATCCATTGTTTTTTTCACGCTTCATGTATTAGAATAATTTTCTGAATAAAGTCAATTATCAAAACCCCTCATTAACTCACTGTATTCCTTTAGAAACTGGTTATTTCAGTTTTTAATTAGCATTCACATAATACATGTATAAGTAGTTTGTGTTGAACATAGCATTAATAATTTTTGTATTCTTTTTTACCTAGAGATTTTATGCCTTTCTTCCAAACCACTGACTTATTTAATCTGTGTAAGATTTCTATTTTCCATTAAACTATTTAATTTCTATTAATCTATTTCTGTAGTTTTGATGCAGGAAAGCATATATTTTAGAGAGCACAAAAGTACATTTTAGAAAAGTATACTATCAAAGCAATCCATGTAGTAATATTGATAAGTCTACAAGCTAAAATAGTAGCAGCTGTCACTAAATGAGCACCTACTATATTCTAAATACTAAGCCAGATTCTTACAGACTGTCTAATATTAACAATCAAACTGTAAGGTGTGATTTCATGATATCCTTTTATAAATGTGAAATTGTAGCCTCTGAAAAGTACATAACTTGCTTAAAGTCACAGAGTTAAACTATCATTCTAGAATTTGAATTTAAGCCTTTTTTTTTTTTGCCTCAGAGAAGAAAATAAAGAAAGGATTAAGTAAAAAGCTGGGTGAATTAATTTATTGAAAATCATAGGAGCTTCCATTTAGGAAGTATTAAGTATGTGAGATCTCATTCCACCAATATAACTGTTTGAAATGTATTCATTATTTCCATGTTTCAAATGAGGAAATTAAGGCTAAAGATGATAAGAAATAAAATCTAGGTGGCATAGCTATAACTGGAACATCTAGAATTTGAACCAATATTTCACTATCCAGGATTCTTCGTTTCAAAGCATTCACTCTTTTTACTATCATATACAATTTCCATTTTAAATGATAAATTCAAATAAAATCAGTACAAGTTGAATCTAACCTGAAAATGCAGTTTAAAATATTCAAGAACAACTTGAAGGTTCAGATCTAAGAAAATGTAATATTGTCAAAATGACGAATACTGAATAAACAAATATTACTCCAGTACTGGATCACTAAAATGCATAAGGTCAAGATATTTTATTTACATGCTGAAAAAGTTAAGGTGTCAAAAAAAGACAATGGAGAAACCAAGCAGATCAGGTCACATGTATTTTTCTACATTAGTTTCAAGTCTGGGGTTTTTTTTTTTAAAGAAAACATTTATTTACTTCTTAACCAGAAATTTTTATTTCCCTAGGTTATATAAAATACCAGAAAACAGAGGTATGGAAATGTCTTCATTTTTCAGTTGTGTCATCAAACAGTGCCTTACACATTTGAATGATTAAAATTTTAAAAGCTAAAATTTTACTTTCTTCTGTTAGTAGCTATATCAACTGCATACATTCAAGATTCAAAAAAGTCATCTTGTATTATGTGTTTCAAGATTTCATTATGGATCATTTTGTAGCAGATTTTAAAACAATAACTAGCCCTTGAAGCCTGAATTAGGGGTATCTATCTAGAGAGGGAATTATTGAGTTATCAAAAGTCTGAATAGATTTTCAGGTCAGTCTATCTATGATAGACTTCATAAAAGGTATATTAGATGTTAGGCTCTCCTCATTTTACTTTTTATTGATAATGGCATGTTGAGTTTATACAATTGTTTTTACAAAATAAATGGCTGCTCTTGCCTTGACCCCCTTGTTAGAAGAGTTCTGATCCTCATCTAAAATAACAAAAACATAAGAATATTCAGTTCCTACTGCTACTATCATGGGAGGCCCAAGTTGTAAAATCTTTGACACTTTCTGGTCTGAAGGTTCTGATCTAGCCCTTTCTACCTTCATGACATCTGCCCATGTCCTTGCTCAGAGGGATACAATACTCAAAGATCCCTTTAATGTGAAAGTTCAATTTTTTATTTATATTTATTGAAATGCAACATATAAATGTCATTTGTTTTGTGCTGTCATAACAGCCCAGTTCAATTTAATGAATTTTGAGAGATGTTTACAGTAGTGTAACAACCACCTCATTAGAGATATTGAATTTGTTCTCACCCTAAAAATTCCCTTGTGGTAGACAATTTTTTATCACCCTAAAATTCATATGTTGAAATATAATAGCCCATCAATCCAAGAATAGATTAATAAAATGTGGTATATGTATACCATGGAGTACTATTCAGCTCTAAGAAACAACGGTGATATAGCACATTTTATATTTTCCTGGTTAGAGCTGGAACCCATACTACTAAGTGAAGTATCCCAAGAATGGAAAAACAAGCACCACATATATTCACCAGCAAACTGGTATTAACTGAGCAGCACGTAAGTGGACACATAAGTACTACAGTAATAGGGT
>VSMD01103692.1:0-14577 GCA_008750895.1 Mirza zaza | reverse complement strand
CTCAGCCTGGAGGAGGGATGGGGGCTCAGCCTGAAGGAGGGATGGGGGCTCAGACTGGAGGAGGATCAGGGCTCAGTCTGGAGGAGAGATGGGCCTAGCCTGGAGGAGGGATAGGACTCAGCCTGGAAGAGGGATCGAGGCTCAGCCTGGAGGGGGGATTGGGGCTTAGTCTGGAGGAAAGATTGGAATTCAGCCTGGAAGAGGGATGGGGCTCAGCCTGGAAGAGGGATGGGGGCTCAGCCTGGAAGAGGGATGGGGCTCAGCCTGGAAGAGGGATGGGGCTCAGCCTGGAGGAGGGATGGGGCTCAACCTGGAGGAGGGATGGGGGCTCAGCATGGAGGAGGGATCAGGGCTCAGCCTGGAGCCGGGTAGGAAGCGAGAGCTCCCTGGCCAGGAGGCGGAATCGCTTTGCTGGAACGCTAGAGCCCGTGCACCCACGTGACCCTCTGTTGTGCTGGGAGCTGCGAGATATTTCCAGCAGCTGCCCTTCGAGATCCCCCACAAAGCCATAAAGCAGAAACTGACTTTGAAATGGCCCTTTCTCCGCCTGTATCTTCGGACATAAATTTAAATAAAATGGCAATTTAAATGCCTGCGGCACCGGGAAGACAGCACGGGGCTGTCTCTGCGGGCTGCGTGGGGAGACAGAAGGCGGCCCTAACCCGTCATCCTGCGCCACGCGGCCAGGGTCGGCGCCGGGGCAGCGGGAAGGCGCCTGGCCCTTGTGGGTGGAAAGGACTTGCCTGGGGCCTCCGCCCACCCCAGGGCCCTCGGGGGTCGCGGTCCCAGGAGGCCCAAGGAGCACGCTCTCGCCGCAGGTGAGGGGCTGCAGCACCTGCAGCCTTGGCTCCCCACCCTGGGAAAGTGGGGGTGCCCAGTGTCTGCGCCGTAACTGCCCCTGACGCTCCCGGGGCGCTGGGTGCAGTCCCGTCCCCCTAAGCGCTCACAGTGCCCCTGCGTTGGGCTCTCGAGGGTGGTTCCCTGAGCAACCTCTCCAACCAGAGGTGCCTTTGTGTTGGCACGGTGCAGGGCCCAGCCCAGAGCTCCTGACCCAGCAGTCTGGCCAGGGTCCGAGAACCTGCATTTCGATGAGCGAGTCCCCAGGGGCCACGTGGAGAGGCCCACTGCGCTAGCGAGAGCTCCCTGGCGCCGTGCCGGCACAGGAGCAGCGGGCAGGAGGGGAAGCAGGAGGGCGCGTCAGAGGGTCTCCCTGTGGCCCAAACAGAAGGTGACCAGAGGGGTCCACGTGCTGCAGGAGGTGGCCACACCTCTGCCCTGCCCAGCCCCTCAGGACTCACCCCAGCGACACCTCCCTGGGTGTCACCCACCTTGCTCGGAGCTCCCTCCTGGCATCAACCTCCGCTTCCTGGCGCTCCCGGCTCCTGCCACCTCCATCTGCAGCACCTGGCTCACGCCTCACACCAGCAGCTGGGGGGCACAGCCCCCCTTACAGAGAACAGGACAAAGCCCCGGAAGCAGGGCTGGTGTCCCCTGGGCCAAGGAGTGGGGGGCGACTCACTGAATCCAAACCCTGAGCGCCCCCCTGAACCGCCCTGCCTGACCCTCGTCCTCCAACTTCCGAGGCTGAGTCTCCAGCCTCAGCCCCAGTCCCTGAGTCTGGGAGGATGTACGTACGACATCCTATCCTGAAACTGCCTCACCTGCGGCCCCCACACCCCTCCCCCGGGACTGTCAGCACCACCCCACCCCAGGCCTCCACAGCCCAGCCCCCGAGGAGGTTGGCGGCCGCTGGGCTGAGCGTGGGCAGCTTTGCAGCCTCTGCCAAGACCCGGGGCCTGGCACAAAAGGCAGTCATGACCCAGTGACAGTGAAGGAGGCAATTGGTTACAGTGGCGAGCCCCCAGGAGTGTGTCCCCAGTCTGCCACCTGGGATGGTGCTCTCTGGTGGCACCCATGAGAGGTGAGGGCAGCAAGCTGGGAGCCCAGGAGCCAGCTGCTGGAAGGGGTGCCAGGCTGGTGTCGGAACAGGTGTGGGTCAGAGACCCCAACAAACCAGCGAGGGATAAGGTGGCCTAGAGCTTCCCATGAGCAGTGGGCAGCGTGAGCACACAGTGTGTGCTCACACGTGTGTGAGGAGCTGGCTTTGGGACTTGCAGGGGGCTTTGCAAGTGACAGGGGCTTGTTGGTTGGTCACTGCTAAAATGATCAGCAGGGTCGAGAACTCAGTCTGCTACCAGAGTCGAGGGCCCGAGAATGGATGTGGTCTGGGGCTTGGCCAGGGATCTGGGTCACGGTCATTCTCCCCCCAGGATGCAGAGTTCTCACTGCCAGGCAGTGCTGTAGCATGAGACCAACTCGTAGCACTGGCACGTCTGTTGGTGGCTGCCTTGGGGTTAGGGACCCACCCCAGCCAGGATGGCAGGTCATGTGATACAGAGTATGGCAGCCTGTGCCATGAGGCAAAACACCTTTATACAAAAAAATAAAAATAAAAAATTGCCCACACCAGTGATTCTACCATCTCCCATCTTCCCTGCTACCTAATGCCATGTCAACATTTCTATTTACAAATTCCTTCTGGAGAATTCCCCAATAGCTTCCCAGCCTACCTCTGGGAAATTCAGTTAAGGGAAGATGTCAACAGACAGAGCCCGGAAAGGAAACTCCGAAACACCACCCGCGGCCCTCACGCCCCTGGGCCCGGTCCCGAAGGGCCCTCCCAGCCCCTCAGGAACAAAGAAATGCCCAGAACGCCGAGCCTCCTGCCCCAGTTTGCCCCACACCCCTGTCCTCCGAGAACCGAAACCCCTTTGCAAGCAATCACAGGGCCTGAGTCATTTCGACACAATCAAGGCAGCAGCAGGAGGGATCTGTGAAACGCTGTGTGACTTCACACTGTGAAGTAGATTAATAAACCATTAGGATAAGCAAGCTGATTATTAGCACGGGAACAAGGCTCCCGAGCTAATTGAAGCCGTCCAGCAAAATGTCAGCGCCTTCTTTCGGCATGAAATATTCATCGCACCCAGGCCCGGCTGGAAGGCAGAGGTTGGGTTTCTTGTACGGCCAAATGTCAGATGGGGCCTTTCTCCTGGGACAAGGCCAGGGCCACCGCTCAGAGCCACACAATCCTGAGGACGGTGGCCTTCTCCAGAGGGGCGTGGCGGTTGGTTACCTACCTGACCCTTTACTCAGTCCGCTTCAGGGCAAGAGGGAAATTCTTGTCAGTGTCAGGGAGCTCAGTCCCTACTCTCACGGGGTCTCAACTGGGAGAGGGGTCTGTGTCTTGGGGGAGGGGGTTCCACCCTACCTCTTCTGTTGATTTTCAGCTGAGATCCTTTGAGGTTCTCGACCCTGGACTTTGAACTAGCCTGGAGGTGAATCGTGTGTCCTGCCACCTGGAGCAATGCCATTCTTGGGACCCCAAAGTAGCCCTGGTCCCAGTACAAGTGCCCCCCACAGCCCACGGGGTCCTCCGGCCGGCTCTGGGTGGAACTGGCCAGGGCCTGCCTTGGAGTCTCCCGTCTGACCGGCCAGGAGCTCGTGGGGTAGGTGCCTGCCATTCCCGGGGCAGGGGCCACTCCAGTGCGGCGGGCTCCTGTGGGAACACACGTCACCAGGCCTGCCTTCCTCCGGCCTCGCTCTGGGAATGGGCTGGTCCTACGGAGGGAGGGAGGTGGGAGGACACAGGTGAAACTCCAACTCAGCACTGGCAGGGATTTTAATTATTAGTATCTATTTTTTCAGCAGAGCTGGACATAGGATGCTGAGCCCAGAGCTGCAAACCCACACTCAGAGCCAAGGCAGCTGGACGGCGGGGCTGGTCTGGGCAGGCCAGAGTCCGCACGAGCAGAGGAAGGCTGGCCCAGGGCAGTGCCAGAGGGTGGGACCCCAGGAGCCAGGGACGGCGGAACTAGGGAGGCAGTCCCAGCTCCCTCAGCCCTGCTGGCACAGGGGTGGCCCCAAAGGTGAGGAGGCAGGCCCTGAGTCCCCACGTGGTCAATAGAAACAGCCTCTTCCCATATCGTCAAAGCAACTGCGCTTTTTACAAAGCACCCGGCCCTCTATTGTGTGTTAGACTTTATGAAACTGACATCAGTGTTTCAACACAAACCAAAAAAATCTGCTGCATACCATGGCACGTTTTTCCAGCATATTATGGGGGTACAAATGTTAAGGTTACATATATTGCCCTTTCCCCCACTTCCTCACCCCCCCAGTGAGAGCTTTAAGCATGTCCATCCCCAGACGGAGAGCATCGCACTCATTACGTATGTGTATTCCCATCCCCTCCTCCCCCCTCCCGTCTGCCCGACGCCCGATGAGTGTTAGTTATTCCTATATGTGCACTTAGGTGTGGATCAGTTAAAACCAATTTGCTGGTGAGTACATGTGGCGCTTGCTTTTCCATTCTAGGGATACTTCACTTAGTAGAACGGGCTCCAGCTCTCTCTGGGACAATACAAGAGGTGCTAGATCACCATTGTTTCTTGTAGCTGAGTAGTACTCCATGGCACTTTTAATTAATGTGAATTAAAATTCCGCCTGTTTGAAGATTCCTTTTAAAGACTGCCGTAACAATTCGGAGATCACCACCCCCCTCCCGGGGCCCATCTGCGAGGCACCCTCCGTCCGTTCTCACCCAGGCGCCCCCAGCCAAGCCTGCAGACAGGGGAGCAAGCGTCTGCCCACCCGGGAGGACGCCCCGGCCTGCAGGGGAGGAGTGGGCGCTCTCTTCTCCTGCTGTGCGGCAGTGAAGGCACCTCTGAGCAGCCCGGCGTGGGCACTGAACACCTCAGCTACACACGTAGCGACTCCATGCCAGGGCATGTTGCCTGCCGGGCACTCACAGGAGGGAAGTTCTGACACGCACTGTAGCAGGGACAGACCTGGAACATGTGCTCAGAGAAAGGAGTCTGACACAGAAGGCGGGTACCGTATGATTCCGCGTGTAAGATGCACAGAATAGGTAAAGCCACAGGGATGACAGTGGCGAAGTGGCTGCCAGGGGCTGGGGACGGGGATGGCAGCGAGCGCTAACGGGTCCGCTTTTGGGGTGACGAAAATGTTCTAAAATTGATCGTGGTGGTAGCGGCACAACTCTGTGAATATACCGACAATCACTGGATTGTACGCCTTAAATAGAATAATCGTATGGCATGTGAATTACATCTCAATAAAACCATGTTTAAAAAATCACTAGAAAATTGTTTTTTATGAAAATATATGTATATATTTAATACATGTGTACATACACACACATAACTCCTGACCTAGTAATTCCACTTCCAGGAATTTTTCCTAAGGAAATAATTAAGGGTGCACACTCAGATACTTGAATACTCTAAGAAACACACACACACGTGAAATGTCCTTTGATAGATCTTGGAATAAATCCTGGCCCCCTCGCCCAGTAGAGGAGCACAAACAGTGACTTACAGCGACGGGGACAGAAATGCATTTATTGACATCGCCATGTGTGCAGCACACAGTGTGGAGTGAAATTAACAGGTTACGAACTGCAAATGTAGATATTACAAAACAACATGCCTTAGGTAGGAGAAGAGCAGTCAGTAAATTACCAAGGGGTTTCTTCCAGAAAATGGGGAAGGGAGGATATTTTTCTCTCTTTCTCACTTCCCAGGATTGTGCCGTTTTCTATTTGGCCTGTATTACGTGTGTAATAAACCGATGCAACTTACATCTCGCAGACGGAGGTAGGGAGACTAAGTCCACAGCCCGAGGGCAGAGAACGCCGGTTTGCTCTGCGCACCGACGGTCTGCAGGTGGCTGAGGACGGCCGTGCTTGGCCTCCGCCAGGCAGACCCAACTTGTCATTCTGGGCCACTTTCGTGTGTAAAACGTGAGTGCCAAATCCCTCCCGGAACCCCCAGAGTTGAGCCCCAGAGGGCCCCGAGGCCGACAGAAGAGGCCAGCCTCGCCATGGACGTTCACTCCTCAGCCCCCCGGGGCCTCGTGGCCGGGAGGCCAGCGCTGGGCCGCTCCCTTGGCCGATGTGCTATTTCCTGCTCATCAGCGTCACCAGGCCCTGAGGGACGCCAGCCCGGAGCCCCACCAGCTGCGCAGAGGAGCCGCTCCCTGTTCCTGGGCACGCTTGGCTGGCTCTGGGAAGACTGGGCCTAAGCGGAGCTGACAGCCCCATCTGCTTCCTCCGAGAAGCGAGAAGCTCAGTCCCCGTTAACACCCAGGGCCCACCCCGTGGCGGGTGCACCCTCCCCGGCAGAGTGCCAGGCCTGCTTCCGTTCCGCGGTCCTGCCACGGCACAGGACACCGAGAGCCAGGCCTGCCACCCCAAAGCCAGCCTGGGGTCCAGCGCTCCATCCACACCACACAGCAGGGACGAGAGCAAGGCCTGTGGCTGTGAGTGGTCACGACTAGGCGCTTTGGTGGGCTCTTGCTCTCGCTGAAGCCTCACGACAGTCACCCGCCTTATGGATGAGAGCACGGGCGAGGACCTGGGAATCTGCAGAGCTGGAGCCCAGCCTCGAGTCAGCCTGGACCCGGAACCCGGGCTCCTGGGCCCGCTGCACAGGGTCTTGAATGCCAGGAGGGCGCGTCTGAGTCCAGGACTTCCCACCACGGCCCGAGAGCTTTTAGGCAGGGTCGGGGAGCAGCGAGGCTCCTTCCCAGCGAGGAGGAGGAGGAGGAAAGAGCCCCCATGGGAAAAGCCCCAGCAGAGCAGGCAGGCAGCCCAGGTGTGCCAGGGAGCTCCCGAGGGGCAGGTGGGGCCCGGGCTGGGACTGCAGGTGGAGGAGAGGAAGGATGGAGGCCGCCCACCAGAGGCAGGGACCTGCCCCAGCTCGGGGTCCCTGGAGACAGACTTCTTCTGGGGGAGAGACGGTCACATGCATATCCACTGGGAGGGGCCCTGGAAGATGACCTTGAAGGGCTGAGGGAGGCTGCGTGGGCGGAGTAACGCTGACCCCAAGGGGCTCGGCAGGTCACGTGGAGTGGGCGAGGCCTGGAGCTCAGATGGCCCCTCAGAGCTGTCCCGAACTGAGGCAAAGGGGGCAGGGTTTTACAACCCCCACATCAGCCAATCATGGGCTCAGCCTGGCCCAGCCCTGCCCCAGGTGGGGCCTCCCCCTGGGACCAGGAGGGTCCTTGTGGCCGAGGGCCAAGGGTGGCTGCCACGAGCAGATACTGCCAGCAGCTGGGGGTGGGCGCTCGAGCCAGAGGAGGGGAAATGGGTGGAGCCCCTGAGCATCGCTCCAGGGCCTGGGGAGCTCCGAACCAGGCAGGGCCAGAGGCGGCCCCATCCTGCCAGAGAGGGCTGGGGGTCAAGGCAACCCCCCTCCCCCCCGAGGCTCCCGTCTGCCACAAGGCATGAGACGAGCCCCTTCCGGTTCCATGTGACCAGAGGGGGCCTCTGCCCCGGCCACCCTGGCTTGTTGCTGCCACACCCACAGGGTGCTGCTGGCGCCTCCTTCCTTGGCC
This sequence comes from Mirza zaza, assembly GCA_008750895.1. Lineage (NCBI taxonomy): Eukaryota > Metazoa > Chordata > Mammalia > Primates > Cheirogaleidae > Mirza > Mirza zaza. The sequence continues at coordinate 7,158 of VSMD01103692.1, read as the reverse complement.
GGGTGCTGTGGGCAGGAATCGGCCTCTGCAGCAGGACCCCCCCTTCCCCCGGGACAAATCCCTAGGCTCCTGCCTCTGCCTGCGCAGCCCCAGCTGGCCGGCTCGCCTGGCCAAAGGTGGCGCGACAGCCTGACGCAGCCCCTTGCTGGGCCAGGACGTTGCATTTTTAAAAGTAGTGCTTTTTCTCTTCGTGCAGATATCACAGCTCGTGGTTGGGATCCCAAACAACCCAGCTGGGCAGAAAGTACCGTTGTCCCCAGTCCCCACCCGGGAGAGGCTGCCGAAGCTGGGGGGCCGCCCCTCCCCGCCCGGGCCTGCCTCGTGGGTTTGAAGACGGGGAGAATTTCCTCGCGTGGGTCAGATTCCGTGTGCCGGCCCACGGTCGGCTCGTTGCACCTGACAACACGTCGTTGGTGGATGCGGAAGTACATTAGGCCTTTCTCTGACAATTACAGCTGCCAGAAGCGCAGTGAAACTTCGGGTGCCAGGCCTCTGTGCGACAGGACAGGCCCTCCCCGGCGGGGGGACCAGGAGGAGGGGCCCGGTAAGTTCTCTGCAGCAGGAGCCCCGGCGTGGGCACCGTGCCCCCTCGGCCTTGGCTTCCTGCGCCTTGGAAGCGGGTTGGCGTGGGCTCCGCCGAGCACACCGCTCGCTAGCCCGCTGAGCGAGACAGCGCTCGGAGCTTCCACAGGCGGCAGAGGGATCAGAGCCCAGGAACTGGAGACGGCCCGGCTGCAGTCACTTCTCGCCTCAATCAATAGCTATTCCTCCGCTCCAAATTACTTTCTTCTCCCCCAGAAACCATCAGAGGCACCTGCTGCCGATCAGCTATGACACTTTAAAGAAACGCTATTGAAATTTCTGGACCCGGGAGGGTTGTCCGGGTACGCTGTTTGCTCAGCCGTCTCGGCAACGCCAGTGGAAACTGGAAAAGACAGGAGAGCGGAGCTTATGCGCTTGCTGAGCAGCCGGGCCCCGGCGCCGTGGGGCTGCCCCAGCGTGTGCAGGGCCAGAGGAGGGGGTCACTGGATCAGCCTTGGCGGGGCCTCCACACGGCAGCAGGAGTCGGGGCCAGACTCGCTGTGGCACCGACCTGGTCCCTCCCCTCCTGGACTCGGCACAGCTGACCCCCGACCATGTGCCGGGCTGCGCGCCAGGTACGGGTCTGCCGGGATGAAGCGCCCTGCCCTCCGCGAGCAGGTGAGGGCGGGGGGACAGGAGGCCACGCACATCAACTGCGGAAATAAAACTCCGGTGCTCCTCACCTGAAGATGAGATGACCCGTCATGAGCTGAAAATATTACTTGTCCTGAGTTGAAAGTATCCTAAGTCTAAAATGCGTTCGGCGCACCTGCCCTACTGGGCGTCTTGGCGTGGCCTGGCCTTCCCGAAAAGTGCTCAGGACGCTTTCCGGAGCCTGCGGCTGGCGAAACCATCTCACGCAAAGCCAAAGCCCATTTTACAGCAAAGTGTTGAGTATCTCGTGTGACCGATTGAATGCTGCCCTGAAAGTGGAAAACAGCGCGGTCGTGTGGGCACTCCAGGTACGGTTTCTACCCGCTGCAGACTGCTCTCGCGCCACTGTGAAGTCGAAAAATTGCAAGTCAGGGACCATATGCAAAATAATAATTAGGGGCAGTGTGTTCATAGCCATCAGCTCATAGCCACGGGGGACACTCGTCCTCTGGCCATGTCCTCCTGCTCCCAACTGCAGTGGGTTAAAGATATGTCCATGTCCTAACCCCCGTAACTCATGAACGCCCCAGGCCTTCCTGGGTAAAGGGGCCTTTACAAATATAATTAAATTAAGGATCTCAAGATCATCCTGAATTACTTGCTTGAGCTCTAAATCCAATGACAAGTGTCCTTGTAAGAGAGGCACAGGGAGAAGATGAAGAGGCCATGCGAAGACGGAGGCAGAGTTAGAAAGATGAGCCACAAGCCAAGGGACACCTGCAGCCACCAGAAGCCAGAAGAGGCAGGAGGGGCCCTGCCCTAGAGCCTCCGGAGGAAGCCAGCCCTGCCCACACCTGGATTTCAGACTTCTGGGCTCCAGACTGGGAGGGAATAAAACCCTGCTGTTTCAGGCCCTCCCCCCGGGGTGTGGTGCTTGGTGACAGCACCCCCAAGACGCTCCTGCACCCAGACAGCAGCTGAGGGTGTGGCCAAGGTGTGAGCCTGGCTGGAAATCTTGGCCCTGCCACTCTCTAGCTGTGCTCTCAGGCAAGTCCCTTAACCTCTCCGAATCTCGGTTTCTGCACCCTAAAATGGGAACAGCGCTAGAACCTACTAGGGGGGTCAGGATGATTATGTGAGTTGACAAGCAGATGAGGAGGTCACCATTTCTAGGCCCGACTGGGCAGAGGTTCCATTCACGAGTTTTGGGGGGGTTTAGGGAGTGAGCATCATTCCCACCCATATCAGAAGGGAGCCAGAGCCATGGGGGACAGGCCCAACCTTCCCAGGTGCCTTTGAGGAGCAAGGCACAGCCTCCCAAGCCACCTCTCCGAGTCACAGGGGAACTTGAGACCTGGCTCTGGTTGGAGGGTGGACGGGCGTTTCCAGAGGAGAAGCCCCTTGGGCAGGAGCGGGAGCGGCCGAGGCCTGGCCCTACAGGGAGGCCCCACCGCCTGCCGGGCTCCTGCGTGCCCAGCCCACGACTGTCAGCAGGCAGGGCGGGTCAAGTCTTCAAATCCTCACCCAGCTTTTAAAATAAATTGTAAACTTTCCCCTGCTAACATTGATGTCTGAGGCTGAAAAGATGAATGTTAAAGGCAAGGCTTTGGGCCAGTGGAGGGTTCTCCACCAGCAAACTCGCGCCCCGGTGCTGCAGTGCAAACCCTGGCCTCCCTTGGCCACTGCAAACTGCTCCCTTCCCGGATCTCTGCCAGCCTGGCTCTGCAAGGCCGCTGCAAGGCGTCCCCCTGCCCCTCTGGACTCTGTCCTGCTCTCCTGCCCCTTCCCGGCCCGGCCCACCCAGCCCCGACCCGCACCCCTGCCCCCACTGCCCAGGCTGAGGGAAGCCACCTGCCCCCTCCAGCCAGGCCACGCTCCCCCCCAACTCTCACAGCTCCGGGACTGTCGTTCACGGCACCCAGATAACATCAGCAGGAATAACCGCAGTCACAGGAATAGAAAAACACTTAATGAACACGCTTCCGAGAACTTGACACTCACGGATGCATTGGCACCTGACAATAGGCACGTAAGGTCGGCGCTGTGATTGTCCCCAGTTTACGGGAGAGCAAACAGAGGCACAGAGAAGCCTGTACCTCACTCGGAGTCCCAGGACCCAGGACGCCCACAGGCTGTCTGAGTCTTTAGCCTGTTGACACCGTCACAGTTAATGGTATAGCTGGAGTCACACTGTGGTCAAAGCAAGGCCTCTCATGCCACCAGATTCTGAGCAGAGCACTGTCCGAGTGCACATGTGCTGGCTCCCCTGTCTCCTGGCACATAATAGTGGCTCAATTAGTTCATGAGGAATGAATTAATGGAAGGGTGGGTGGATAGATGGATGTGTGGATGAATGGATGGATAGATGGGAAAATGGATGGATAGGTGGACAGATGGACAGGTGGGTGGATGGGTGGGTATATGGATGGATGGATGGGTGGATGGATGGATGGATGCATGAGTAGGTGAGTAGGTGGGTGGGTGAGAGGGTATATGGATCGATGGATGGATGGATAGATGGATGGACAGGTGGACAGGTGGGTGGATGGATGGATGGATGGGTGGGTGGGTGAATGGATGGGTGGGTGGTTGGATGAGTGGGTGAGTAGGTAGGTAGGTGAGTGGGTAAATGGATGAGTGGATGGATAGATGGGAGAATGGATAGATGGATGGACAGGTAAACAGGTGGGTGGATGGATGGATGGATGGATGGATGGGTGGATGAGTGGATAGTTGAATGGGTGGATGGGGGGGTCCCTCTGGGCTCCAGGGTCAAGTCTATGAGTCAGAGGTCTGAGTTGATTCTTTTCTCATATACACCTGCATTTGCAGAGCACAGTTTGCAAAGTGTTTTTGTGTGTGCTCCCTCACGTGTGTCCCCCAATGGGACCCTGGCAGTCCTTGCCAGGAGTCAGCAGCCAGGGCTCTCAGGGGAAGGGCTTCCCTGCCCACAGTCCCACAGGCAGCGTCCAGTGGGCCTGGGAATGACACAGACTCCCCTCTCCCCAGCACAGGGCTCTTTCCCCAATCACACGGTGGCACAGAGTAAAGAACACAGGCTCTGGGGCCACACAGACGTGGGTTTGACTCTGGACAGCCACTGTCCACAAAGCGTAAACCCCTATACTGACTTCTCAGGTTGTTGGAAGGACGAGCGCGGGTGCAGGGGTACATCAGCACATGCGGGACTGTGCGCCATGACCGGCAACATCACGGGACACTGTGGTCCTGGCTCACGCGTTGCTGAGTTCCACAGAAACTCGAGGCTTGTTACTGTGAGTATTGCCCCTTGGTGGCTTCCTGCAGCTCAGGGCTGTGATCCCAGGTTGCAAACAGGACCTGGATGGACATATCAGTCACCAAGAGGCAAAGAAGTGATCTCCAAGGCTCACTGGGCCGTGACTCCATAGCCACAGCCGGGAGGCTCATCCGCAGGTGCCCTGAGCTGCCCGGCCACACCCCCTTGTTGGGGCAGCTTTCTGGGTGGATTCACGCCAACAGCATGCAGCATGCTGGGCACGGACTGGCAGCGCCACACGGCAGCAAAGACCATGCAACACCTTGCGCTTGAGCCCAGGGACCTCTCTCTCTCTTCCAAGTGGATGCGCTTCCCAAGGGGCCAAGAAACGCTCCCTGGCAGTTGCTGGTGCAGCTTTGCCCAAATGTAATTAAGGGAAGGAACACGATAACAACCTTCTAATCGCTGAGGGACTCTCGTGGGCAGCGCCTGCTCATTTCTGCTAATTGGAGGGAGCTGCTGCCAGGCACGCGGACTCAGGGCTTCCTCCCTCCACCCTGACGTCCCTCGCCACTGCTCCCTTCAACAGGACTTCAGAGGGGATGAGATGAACCCCAAATGCCCTCTGAGTGGGCAAAATGGGACACCAGGGGTTCCAGGGTGAACAAGGTGCCCCTGTCCTGGCTCAACCGTGGTGAAGGCACCAGCTGTTCTCAGGAGGCAGTGCAAGGTGCAGGCATAGCCCCCCACACCGAGCCATCGGCCCTCTGAAGCCTCAGCGTTCTCATCTGTAAAACGGGAAGCTCTCACCTGCCTCCTTGGGAACGGTGAGAACAGAGGGCCCAGCGCAGTGCACGAAAACAGGATTTCATTCCTCTCCTGTCACTTTTGGTTTTTACAAGAAAGTAAAGGGGGGTGGTGGGACGTGGAGTCTGGGGTCCTCTGGTCCGGGGTCCAAGGCACATGGCGGGGGAGGGGGCAGCTGGAGCTGAGAACCTGGCGGGGACCGATGATGGCCATGGTGGGGCTGGCACCCTAGGTCCCTCCCGTGGCCACACCCAGGATGGTCCCACAACACCCACTCTGGTGGGACCCACTCACTGTGGCCTGCTTTAGACTAGGCCTTTTGAACCTTAATAAAGACATTTAAAATAAATGACAAGGTGCAGGAATTAAAGCCAGAGCATCCCCATGGAGGCTGAGCACCTGACCCTGGGTAGGTGGCCAGAGCCTAGTGCCTGGTGGCCCTGGACAGCGGGGCCCAGGCAGCTGCAGGCGAACGGCCCTGGGAGCTCCCTCCTCCCCCCAGCCCCAGAATCCAGACGTCTGTGTGGACTCGGCTCTGGGGTTTTAGGAGGCCCCAGACTCAGGTCTCCACCCTTGAATAGAGCAGGTCTCCAAACCCTCTGAGCACGCTCTGCTCTGACCTGCGCCCAGCCCTGCAAGCTCCTCGGCTGGTGTCCCAGGCCCCCTGGCACTCACAGCCCGGCTGCTGCACTGTCCCCTGGGCGTGAACATCGCACAGAGTGCCAGCAGTAGTCAAGGGCACACTGGGACCAGACGCACGAGACAGAACTGGACCACCGCAGAATGTCACCTGGGCACAGACGAAAGTCGGGTCTCTGGCGAGTCAGAGAAGCTGCAGGGTGGTCTAGGGCTCTAGGGTGGTCTGAGTCTTGCCACTGTACCAGCTGCAGCCGAAGCCTCAGCCTGGTCTCACCTCTCTGCAGACAAGATGTATGAAGATTCGGAGTCGTGGAGTTAGCCCATTTCCTAATGGCACCCAATCCAGAGCAAACCCCAACATCTTGGATCTCCCCAACGCAAGCCAAATGCTCTAATAAATCCTTTCTAACACCCTCTTATGGAGACACCCTGCAGGTCCCCAGGGTGGGCATTCTCCTTTGCAGTAGCAGTAAACTGGCTTGTCCAGGCATGGGTGTCCCTGCTGGTCTTTGGCTAGAGGACACAGACAGCTCCTCCTCACTCGAGCTCTTGCTAGTCTGTCTTCTGGGAATGCCCTAAAAACGCCCTTTCCTTCCCCAATACAGATGACCTATTTTTGCTTGTCCTACAAATCTCTACTTGATGGCCCTTCCTTCAGGAAGACTTCCCAACCCTCCACATGGTGTCACCGTCCACGTCTGGCTCCCCGTGCACCCTCAGTCTGCTCCGTGCCCGGGGCTCAGCCCCCCTCCCCATAGGAGATGCACAAGGAAATCTTGGGGGCCGTCTGGTCTCTCGCCCAGGCTGCCCCTGTAAGCCAGTGTTACCATCATGGGAGCCTGTCCGCCCGACCAGGCCACCTGCCCCAGTGGCTGCAGGAACAAACAGAGTTGCATGGGGGCCCCTTGTCCCCCAAACACTGCAGCGGCTGAGACACTGGGGAGGGCTCACGACGTAGCCGACTCCCCTCATCAGTCCCTTCGGGAGCAAGCAGTCTCCGGAGGGGCAGACACCAGGCACCGCGAGGCAGGTACACTCACATGGAATGCTCCAGAAACGGGGAGGGGTCCAGGATTGGGTTCCCAGGCCCCGTACAGAATTCTCTGGTCATGGGGCTTATTTTGACAACGAGAGTCTTTTGAAAACTGTTTTGTTGTTGTTGTTAAAAAATAAAAGCAAGAGGAAAACAAACAAAAAGAGGGTAAGAAACGATTCCGGTGGGATGATTTTTTTTTTTTTTTTTTTTTTTTTTTACTTTTTTTTTTTTTTTTTTGAAATATCAACAGTTTTATTTTTTT